>KK122158.1:282481-332014 GCA_000611955.2 Stegodyphus mimosarum
TACAATATATTAATACACAAAACAAATTTCAAATAATTTAAAAATTGTCTTGCAGAAATGTTAAAATATACATTGACGCAACTCAGAACTCTTAAAAATGTTTTAACATTATTAAGAAATATATTTCAGTGCTTTTATTCTTACTTATTTCCTTGATTCTTGACAATAATATCTTAAAGTTTCCTTCTGAAAATGGTTGACCATTAGGATCACTGTCAGCCCATTCATGATTCTCATTTTTGTTAATCTATAAAAATAAAAGTAATCATTTTAAAACAACACAGGCACTTCATACTCTTTTTACTTCATTTTATCCCAATTAAACAGTACTACTGTAATATTTAATAGCATCTATTACTCTTATTGAAGAAATTATTTCTAGCATCTCAGATCGGATATATTCCAGGCAATGGTGATATTCTTTGATTTCTTTCAACATTTCTTTAACACGGTTTTCATAGCTAGATATCACAGAAGTATACATTTCCTCTAAACACCTGAGAAAAATAACAGAAATTATTATTATTTTTTTATATTTCTTTTAACTATTATTTTTATCAGATTAAAATTTCAGTCATTTCTTGTAACATTTTTATAAATCATGAAAACTTATATAAATCTCAAGATAATACTGTAAGTATTCCTAGAGTTCAGTTATACATTAATTTAATCTAAAATGATAATAAATCATATAATCTAGTAAGTATTCGAGTTCAGTTATACATTAATTTAATCTAAAATGATAATAAATCATATAATCTTAAGATAATACTGTAAGTATTCCTAGAGTTCAGTTATACATTAATTTAATCTAAAATGATAATAAATCATATAATTCCCAAAATATAATAATTTTATAGTATTTTGTATCACCAACATGCAGTATCAAAATGTTTTTCAAAAGTTATAAAGTAAAAATATTTTTTAATAAACTTGTATAATTTAATTTTATTACTTTAATTTATTATTTTATGAATTTATTACTTAAAAATCAAACCAATTATGCTTTATTCATAAGTTTAGCATTATTCCAGTTTTAAATCAAAATAAAAAGCTAAGCCAAATTTTAAGCTATAATTATTTGCCATCACTATCTCTGCATATAACACTTTTATTTTCCATCACAAATTTCTCACTGAAGAATGCATTTTCCCACTTTCTGAATTTTATAAACTCTGAGATATCACCAAAAAAGGTGCTGTTGAATTACTCTTTCATATACTTTACCTGACTTCGGGATATTGCGAGAGCATGAATTTGATTGCTAGTGATGCAACAGAATCTTAAATAACAGCACTATTTATTTAGTTATTTAGATTTTCTATTTATTTTATATGGTATAAAGACAGCTTATTTTATTTTTCATTCAATGATGTACTGATAAATTCTATTAGTCAGACATATTTGACAGTGAAATCATTTAATGAAACCAGATTCACTGGGAGCAAGATTGAAAGCAACAGAGCTGCTAGGACTTATGAACATAATGTATGCCTTAGGTGAACAGAAAGAAAATTTTAAAATGGACACCTGTTTTAGTGATACTTTTAGACAGCTGGCATGAAATTTTTACAAAATTTATGCAAGCTGAAACTATAATGGATAAACTGCAAGTCGGCTGGAAAGCCCTACAATTAATCATAAATAATGGCCCATAGGCTCATTCCTAATATTAATAATATCCACACGACTACTCCTAGTTTCCTCAATCAATTACATTCTTTCTACAGAAAAGGCACAGACCTGCTGCCAAAACAACGAGACCTGTATTACAATGCCCATGGCAATTTCTTTTGATTTCCAATAAATGTATTCATTTTATTCAACTTGTCCACTTTTCATTTGGGCAACCCTCATATATATACCTCGGGTACAGCATAAAAAAACTGCAAGCTAAAAAAAAAGCAGGGATGAACTCATTTTAAGTAAAGGAAATAATCTATGAGATTTCTTCCAAAATATGAAAGGCATAGCTTTTGTAGCTTCGAAAGAAAGATTTATAGTAAAGTAATTTCTTAATTTAAATCTTGATGGTTATTTATAATATTTAGAATCTGAGAGCAAGCAAAGAATGTTTACATAGCACTTGAGGCACAGCAATGGATGAATGAATAAGACCAATGAACACTGTAATTCAAAATGGGTTTCAATTCCATGCACATAATTTGGATGTTTGGGATCTTTAGGCATCCCAATGTGTAATGTGAATGTACATCAGTCTTCCTCCAGAAATATACCCCTCTTTTAAGGACACGCCTTTTTACACTTTGCCTTAATTGATTAAACAATAACAACTGAAATGCCCCATATTACAGAATAAAATATATTAAAAAAAATTTACAATTTTATTAAATCCATCAAAAAGTTAAAAAAAAAATTTAACTAACATTAATATTCTTGGTTACGTTTATCATGGAGCTTTAAATGAAAATTGCCAAACATGAATTTAAATAAATTGAAAGCAATCATTTTTACAAATGCTATTTTTATTACATTTTGAACTATTTATATTATTTTAATACAATTCATGTAATGAAGCTTTATGGTTTTATATTTAGTTACCTAAAATTATGAAAAATTATTTTTTATTTTTAGTGCATTTGATTAAAACTGTGACATTTAAAAAGATTCTTCATGCATTTTATTTTATAATCTTCAGTCTACAGAATACAGGCAAATAATAAAGAAAATCACTATCTTTAAACTCCGATCCAAAGCTTTAAACTAAGAGCTCCGATTGATCTCTGCAGCTCAGCATCGTAATATGTAATCGTGTATATGTAACACGAAAACGGAATGATTTTTTGGGAATTTTTTAATGTCAGTAGATGGTGCTTAAATGGTAATGGTTTTAACATCGGTTAAGTCATGTGGCTTTTGATCTTCGTGTATGGGCATCATTTTCTGTTCTGTGTCTCTGGTTTTGATACATTTATTGATGTAAAAAACACTGGGAATCACAGCTATTTAAGTTAACGGGACACTGGAGAGTTTGTTTATTTTGTTAAGAGTTTTGTTTTTTCGTTCCCTTCATTTTTATTCTTTGCATTTTTTGTCATTAGAATGTGGGAGAATTCATCCAGCTCCATGTTTTCTTTCTTTCTTTCTTTTTTTTTTTTTTTTTTTTTTTTTTTTTTTTTTTGTTTGTTAGGAGACTATGGGAAAATGCATCTAGCTGACTCTAGCGGGTGTAACATCGCTGAACTTCCGTGATGTTGCCCTTGTTTATATTTATTTTAAAACTTTACATACATGTTCTTGGTTAATTAAAAAGTATCTTTACAGCATTATTACAGAAGGGGAAAGATATCAGCCTTCCTGATGCATGATGCATCTTACTTGGTCAGCGGAAAAAGCCGTCATTGTCTTGTGTGTCGATTTACGTTTTGAATTATTCCATAGACAGCAGAATTATTAAATTGGAATTTAATTACCTACAGATAATTATTGCTTAATTTTCTTTTACATTTTGTAATTTGTAATTTTGTTTTCATGTGTATAGAATTTGTTTTCATGCTTATAGTTATAATTTTAGTTTTTCGCATGTTTCATTAATTTCTATTAATGTGACATTCTTTGTATTAATCCTATTAATAACTAGTATATTACATAAGTAAATTAAAAAATTGAGGTTGTTATATTAAAATGCTGATTTTATATGAATTTTTTTGTAAAAGTAGGCTTAACTGCTGAAAATGCATGGGCAGGTGGCAGCGTTCCATGTTAGGGGATTCTGTCCCATGGCTGCGCTTAGCTCTCCACGCACTGGTCCTCAAGGGGTTAAAAGCAGAAAAATTATTCCTTCTTATCAGATATAAGACTACATTTAGTTCATCTAAATTTCTGTTTGATTTGGAAATCTGATTTGTAAATCAAATTTTGTTTGTACTCATTCTGAACACAGCTTCCAGTAAAAATAGAAGACCCTAATAAAACAATAGAAATCAATGAAAGCCTTTTTATGAAGCATAAATTGAACAGGTTAAATACTGATTGTTATTAAATAAAGAGATATCAGTTCAGTTCATTTAAAATTCTGCAGAACGATTGGCACAACTTTCACAGTCACTTTCCAGTAGTATAATATGTAACTTTAGGATCATTTTTCAGTAGGATATAATATGCAATTTTAGAATTTTTATAGTAGGATAACATATAAGTACTGAAAATATTTTAAATGGGATGCTATGAATAGAATTCCAAAGTTGAACCTAAACTGAGAAAAGTGTGTCTTTATGGGAATATTTTAAACTGATTCTGATGATACCAAACAGCATATTCAAGACAGAGAGCACAAAAATTTCCACCTAATTATGATTATATCAACATGATTTCTAAAAATGGAGCTACCTGAGCACATTGTATATGCAGATACAGTTTCAATTTATCAAAATAAAATCAATCTGACAGAAGTTCTTTATTTAATTCAACTTTTTTTACAATAATATGACCAAAAAGATGATTAAAAAACACAGAGCACTTACGACTTTGCAGCAGATTCTGTTTTCCATTTTCCTCTTTGCCTATCAGTTTTAGGCAAATTAGGTGAAATAACACTTGCTATAAAAATTAAATTATTTTTATTTATCAGCAAATACTACCTATTATGAAATATTAAAAAATTATTTTTCACATTGTGGCAGTAAATACAAAAATTTTACAATGCTCAACCTTTAATGCCAAATATCATCTATAGGCATTACTTATGTGTGTGTTTTAACAAACAACAAAGTTATAATATCAATATATTAACATAACCATAAAAATTTATTCATGTGTATAGCCAGCAAAGCAATTGTTACTCTTGATAAAAATTATATCACTGAAATATGCAGAAATTTAAAAAATTCTTTTATATTACAAAATAATGCTAGTGTCACAGAAATAAAATATCTGCATGAAAAATCACATTAAAAACTTTAATACAGCATATTAATGTTTTTTCAGCAAATAATTAATTAAAAAAGTAAAATGTAACTAATTTTTCAAAATCTGAATTAAAAAATATAACAGATATACCAATAAATTAGTTAAAAAAATATTTTATATAAAATCTGTTAATGAGAGAATTATTAAAAAAAATTCATTCTAAACATTCATTCTAAACAAAGCAATAAAATACAAACATCAAATTGCAACAAATGCAAATCTTGTCACTAATACAATCTAAAATTCTCACAGTTTGGAAAGAAAAGGAGTAAGTGAGAATAAACATTGAAGGGGGGGGACTAGTTTAAAACCATAATTCATGAAATTCTAAAAATGAATTTTAATATACCAGTTTATAATATCAATTCTGAACATCACTAAGGCATGCTGTTATGGATATTTTGTGTGTAAACTACAGTTTTTAAGTATGATAGGGAACAGAAATAAGAGGTATTAAATGAAAAGATTTATTGTCTGTTTAAGTTTATTAGTATTAAGGGAATTATCATGATGTCACGAATGTGTATTTGTGGGTAACAAGCACTCGAATTAAATGATAAATATTAGTTTTCAGTTCATAACACTTCATAGATCATTGTGTAACTAAAAGCGAAGTCTTGCAGGGTAGTTTCAGAGGATCAAAAATAGGTTCCATTATTTTGCTTTAGACACTCATAGTAGCAATGAGGCTAAGAATATGAGTATCATGTGTTCTATATTCAGCTCTGATCTAACTCAATACTGCGAAGTAATCATATGTTTTCATGATAACCTTTATACTGGCTCAAAAAATATAATGTATACACCAAGGATTCTCAACCACTGGTCGGGCAGATTGGCACTGGTTTATGAAAAAATGTCAGTCCTCAGAGATTTTTACCTGAAATCTCGAAATTTACCTTGAATTTTTATTTCGAGAAACTGGTTCTTGGAGATTTTTACCTGTCCATGCAAAAAAAAAAAAAAAAAAAAAAATGGTTTCTTATTAAAAAAAAATTGTAATAAGATTTGGTATGATAATTTTTTACTTTAACACAATCATTTTAAGATCTAGCATCCATAATTTTGTCTTTGAAGATCGGCAACACTGCAGTGTGCTCACATGTCACATGTTATGTCCACTGGTCCGCAAAACATTTTCATAAATTTTACCAGTCCACGTGCTACAAGTGGTTGAGAAATACTGCTGTAGACTTCTAACTAAACAGGGTAATAGTGGAGATTTACATCCAAGAATATAAACCATGTTTAATCTGATAGCAATTTAAAAATACACAGAAATAATAAAAATATTCCATATTATGACTAACACAAAATATTATTAGCAATATACCTGCATTTTTACAGCAGCTTAATTTGGAGAATATATTCATTTAGTTACATGGATTAAATCAGCATTCCAAACATAAAGAACATGCTTCAAAATAAAAAATAATAATAATAATAATAATAAAAAACACTTTTGTGTAAATTACTTTTGTATTTTGATAAGAGTCAATTGGAAACAAAAGGTTAATGGCTATATGCTTATATTTGCACCCATATTATGGGTGCCCTGTATATAATGTGCCCGTATGACAAAAAAGTACCTTCCTCTTTCTTTTATTTATAATAGTTAAAAATATCACTACTGAAATCTCAATTTAATGAACTTCTGTAGTTTAAAGTAACAGAAAATTACATGTATAATTTGCTGCATAGTTTTAAAATGATATTAGTACAAATGTACATTAAAAGATGCAAAACATCTATAGCAATATAAAATACAGCATGGTAATAATAAAAAAAAAAACTTCTCAATTCTAGTGGCCTAGATGATCAACCAACTGAAATGAAATTTCAGGTATTGCTATTTGTGGATACATACACAAGATTCTGATGATTTAAAACAATAGAGCTCTTATGGTTAGTAGCGAAAAACATTTTAAAATTTTGAATGGAAACACTTAAATTTAAAAAGCACCATGAGTTTTCTTATTAGTAAATTGTGCTAAAGCAGCATTCCTACTCAGAGGTCATAGCAAACCATGGCCAAATGATTGGTTGACCTAATACAGTCACAATTTGCCTGACATCAGAAAAAGTCCGAGTAGGGTGATCATTTTGTCACAGATAACTTTCTTCGAGACATCGAACTCAGAAGAAATATCACAAGTAATCAATTCCACATACAGATTTTTTAATGGAGCTCCATAAATATTTAATTAAGTTTGCGTAAGCCCTAAAAAAACAGGTTTTTTAAATGCCATACTATGACCAACTGAAAAGCATACAAAATCTTCATCTTGAAGACAATGAAATGTCTTCCAGCTACCTGATATAATTATATTATTCTTTAAAAAAAAAAAAAAATCCAATGATAGGCACTTGCCTATTCAACACTAGCCACTTCTAAAGCCAGAAGTTGTGGCCATTTTATTGTGGAGGCACACAATAAGCGGCCACCGGTGCCTCCTATAAAGGGACGGACAGTTACAATCCTGCCCTCTCAGGAATTCAAACCCCGGCCCTTCAGTACCGTAGTAGGCTTCCTTAACCACTATACCATCTGGGTGGCAATTATACATTCTCTCACAAAAAATATACGTACCCAGAAGGAAATGAACTGCTATCACGGAACTTAGCATGTACGTAGTGTATGAGGAAATAAACAAACAATAACAAATTCAGAACAAAGATCGTTTTATTAAGAAGTTATGACATGGGTTACAAATGAATAAGTAGTATAGCCACCTCCTGCAGCTATAGAAGATGAAACACGATGCACATAGAATTAAGTAGGCCACCTATGATCTCCTGTGGAAGATCATGCCATAATCTTTCCAACTGGGCAGTTAATTCACCAATATTCCAGGACGGCTGTAGTTGACTTCCAAACATGTCCAAACGTACTCTATTTGGCAAGAGGTCTGGTAACCTAGCAGGCCACAGGAGTATGTCATATCTTAAAGACATTGTTCGGGAAGTCACTCAGTATGTGGACGAGCACTATCTTGCTGATAAATGGCATCTGGGCAACATGATAGCATAAGCAGTACAACCAGCGTTAAAATGTTGTCCACATTAACTGCAAGCCATTATAGTGCTTTTAAAGGATGACTAGATGTGACCATGTATGCCAACAAATCACTCTCCACACTGCCACACCTTGTGTAATCACCACATGCTGCTCGACAACAAATGTTGGATCAGACCGCTGGCCTGGCTGCCTCCTCATGCATGTATAATGGTCATCAGCACTGAGACTGAATCGGGATTCACATGAAGATCACATGCCTCCAGTCAGTCACACTCCAGCTTGCTCAGGTTCGGCAGAAATCCAATCAACACTGCCTATGATGTGGAGTGAGTGGTAGATGTTTTAATGGACGTCAGCAGCATATATCAGCATCTGCCACCATATACCACCATCCAAATGGTTTCCCTCGATACCACCGGATGCTTTGAAGGTGGTAAAATGGCATTGAATCTATACTAGTGATGTTGTTGGTGCGGCAGTGGCCACTCTTATGACTGTGCAATCCTCATGCTCATTTGTGTTCCTGGGATGATTTGACCCACCGCGACAATAGACTATCCCTTCTATGATCCATCATCGCCAACACCAAGAAACTACTATCTCCCTCTGTCCGAGGTGGCGGCCGATACACCTATTTGAACAACCTGCTTCTCTGAGGCCAGTTATACACCCCTTCTCAAAGTCTGACACCTGTTCGTACTGCCGCCATTTATATCTCAGAGGCATCTCCAGTCACAGTACATCCATTCAAGTTGACAGATTAGTTTGAATAGTCCTACGGCCCAAGCAACCATGCTTTTAAACTCTCCCAGCTGTGCATCTGATATGCACATAGAGCACTTAGCCTTGTCTCATTGCCATCGAAATTTAAATCAATTGCATATCTCTTACCAGACAACATTCCTGCCGAGTTTCGTGATTGTAGCTTGATTTCTTTTGGGTGCATATATTTTTTGTGACAGAGTGTATAACCCTGCTTTAAGTTTCACTTAATAACTTCCCCATCATAATACGTATTTTCGTACACACACATTTCTAGACATAGCTGTCTGCAAAACTATCCATAACACATTTCTCTTAGATATCAGTCTCAAAACAAATGAAATGGGTGGTCAGTTAAATGCAGAGATCTTTTAATGGAGCTCCACAAGCCTTTAACGGAGTTCATGTGAGCTCTAGCAACAATCTTAAATGTTAATCAAAAAGTGTATAAAACCATTTTGAAGACAATTACATATCTCCCAGTGATCTAAGATAATTACAGAACCTTGCTTTATGTTCCTCTTAATGACCTTGACAATTCTTCATTCTTTTCTCAAAAATCTTGGGGGGTGGCAGGAACTAATCATACAGTTTTCATTGCCACCATATAGCCAGAATGAATGTACTGTTTTATTACAGTTATATTTTTAACCTGTGAACTTGCTCCCATCAATTTCAAACAGTCACACCAGAACATGCCATCATACTACTTTCAAACATACACATTCCTACACATACCTCTCTAAAAAACTTCAACCCATCTACAACACTTTTTAGTAGAGTTTGTATGAGCCCTAGAAACCAAGTTCCTTATGTCATACTGAGTGTCATATCATTGATTGAGAAGTGCACAAAACTTTCATCTTGATGACCCATTCCATCATCCAAAACAAATACTAAACCCTGTTTTAAGTTTCTCTTAATAATTTTGAGACAAGTTTTTTATTTTTTCCTGAACAACCTTTGGAAAAAAAGAAGTTATAGCCAGTCCTAGTAACTTTTTTGCTTTTGTAGTTGAAATTTGCTTCATTCTGATTGTAAATACTATTTTGTGTCTAAGTTATTTCCCCACAAGTGGTGGTTAGTTTGTAAGCACTGAATGTGTGCATGTTCCGTTCAGTTTTGCTAAAATAAAAAAGTAAAAAGTTGTTACAATCTTCATCAACAATTATCCGTTTATCACGATAAAGCGAGAATTCAATATGTTGTCTTCAGTAGGGTGTCTGTATTTTATGCTCCTCTCTAAAAAAAAAAAAAAAAAAAAAAAAAGATGCAACAACTTTGAAATGGCTCCATTATGAGCTGCATGGTTTGAATTCATTTGAAATATGTAAGGAATAGCAAGTCACAGAAAAAGGATAGACATGCCAGCTCAGCAAAATTAGACAGCTTACAAATTTTGGTCAAAATTACAGAATTTTAAGAATCAAAAATTGTTTCACAACATCAAAGAACTTTTAAGGATCACACAAAACTTGTCAAAAGATGGAAAAGATCCCTAATCTTCAGAACTAATAATTTGGGCTGAATAATTTAAAAATTATGTTTTTCTATTTGTCTTAAACATTACTTCTACTAACAGAGAAAATTAATTAATGAGGAAAAGTAAGGAAACACTTTACTTCAAGATAGTGGAAGATTTATTTTAAATTCTCATTTTTAATATTGATCTCTTTAATAAATATGAAAGGTTCAGGAAATTTTTAGCATGATTAATTGAAACAATGGTCACAACAACTAGCACCTGAAATGCATTAATCTGTACTTTTTTGGGTACTAATGCATTAGCGCAATTACCATGGAATAATCTGTTGATTTTTTACAGACAAAAATGTAGAAGTTAGTTACTGGGTGCAAGATGGTGGTTTTCGTACCTTTTTACCTTAGGATGATTCCCAAACTATTTATTGTTTATCATAAGTTGGAACACATTATCAGCATATGAAAAGAAAACTATGCTTTAGCAATTTAAAATACAAATTTTAATTACCAAATGTAGATTTTGTGATGCACTAAAAAATAGAATATAGAACTGCATTCTTCTTCAAATCTTTCTGTAATTTTTTGTGCTATTGTTCTTCTGAAGTACACAGCAATCTGTTTTTGTTTTAAAAAAAAGAGAGAGCGAATTACGGAGACTCGGCTTCATATAAAACCTCGGCAACAGCTGCTATCTAGGAAATGCATTTCCTGGTTTATGGCAGTTTCTTTCACTGCTGGCAAATTTCACAAGTTCATATTTTTTTATTAAGGCAAAAAATATCATAATAAAAAAAACCACTGGATAAATCATAAAAATATCACCACTATCATAAAAACCACTGGAACTTTGAATACAACAACAAAAAACATACAAAAATGGTGACACTGCATAACTGAAGTACTGTTATCAGCATGGTTACCAGAAGAATGGTTATGTGCATAGTTACCAGAGTTTACACATTCTAAAAATCTGGCGATTTCTACTAAGGTTAATGTGTCGAGACCCTTTTCGGATCCAAGAGCTATTTCTTTTAATGTAAAATTAAAGCTATTTTAATAAATCACATTTAAAACAGATACTTATCAATTAAAATGCATAATAAAACTTTACAGACAAAATCAGACAAGTGTATTAATAGGAAAGGAAATAACTTGGGTCGTGCAATTAATAAGGAGGAGAAATAGGTTTATAGCAAAATTATTAGGTACTTAAGTATTATCACAACCATCTTAGTAGAAACTGCCAAACTTTTAGAATGTGCCAAACACTGCCAACCATAAGCATAATGATTCTTCAGGCGATCATGTTTATAACAATCTTTTAGTCAAGCAATGTCGCTATTTTTGCACGCATTCCAAAGGCTTTTATAAATAATTTTTAATATTTTATGCCTTACACTTAATTTTAAAATATGTGCTTGAGGAATTTCTCAGGGATAGAAAAAAGCACAGTGAAATTTCTTCAGGAATATCAAATTTTGGAGCAAAATCTCTAAAGGGAAAAACAAGGGAGATGCATTTGGCAGATAGCCAATATTACTGGAGTTTTTGTGATGCAGTATCTCTGCAATTCTCTGATGCTTTTTTAAATGTTAACAGATTACTGTGTACTTAAGGAGAATAGCATAAAAATTATAGAAAGATTTGGAGAAAAATGTGTTTTATTTTTTAATGTATCTCTTTATACTTACTTAATAATTAAAATCTGCATTTTCAATTACTTAAGTATGTTTCCTTTTTATATGTTGTTTACCAACTTATAATAAATATCTAAAATTTGGGAATCTTTTAAAAAAAAAAGTCGTGAAAACCACTAGCTTGCACCCATTAAGAAACTTTTACCTTTACATCTGTAACAAAAATCACCACATTGGGGCAAGGTGGTTGCATTAATATGTAAATACCAATGATTGTAGTTGTTTGCAGTAGAAAATTACTATCTTTTTGAAGCCTTTATTAATGAAAGAAAACCTATAGCAATAGATAAATATAGCATTCTGTTTAAGGAAAAAAAAGGCAAACAAAAAAAGTTTTTATAATCAGCCGTGATACTGAAATTCGATTTGCTAAATGCAATTTACAAAATTAAAATGTTTTATTTCAAGACTGAAATGAAGAGCAAGATTAACATATTTTTATAACTGCTAAAATGTTCTTTAAGTATTTTCTTCTTGGCCAATAAAAAGAGTGAAGGCATCAATAAACATGGTTCACTAAAAGGTGAAGAAATAAAACTATTTGAACTTGAAATAATGCATATAAACAATATCAGCAAAATACAGAAGACTGAGAGGCCTTTATCATGGATAATCTTTTTGTTTAGCAATCGTAATTATACTCAAAACAAAATGCATTAGATTTAAAGAAAGTTTAGAAAATGATAGTAAATCTTTAATTTCAGTGAACAAGACATTTTAGCACTTCTACATAAATATTAATGAATGAAAATTTACATTAAAGAAAAATTGAATATATGAAAAAAATTGCATAGACGTATAATAGAGGATAAGAATTATTTGCCCGAGGATTAGGGATAACTTTTCTGTCTCTTGCAACCCATCAAGCTTTTTAACTGTCATTGATCTTGGCAGAGAGACAAAATTTTGCTAATAATATTGTTTTGGGCGGCAGTAACTGAATTATACAGAACCTAGTATGAAATGCTCATCTTTTAAATGCATCGAATTTCAGAAAGTAATAACAACTTGTCAGATTTTTTTAATGAATCATGCTTCTTAAACTGTGAAATAAAGGAAGAATATTAACAGTGCAATGTAAGTCTTTTGTATTAGAGGCAAACATAAAAAAAATAATACATGTATTATTATTTTATAATACATATAATTAAACAAACCAGTTTTCTTATCAGTATTTTTATTAGCCAGAAGTTGATTCATTCTTGACTTCATTTGATTCGCATAATTTTCTTGCTTCCTAATTTCATGTTCATATGCAATTTTTTGCTGTTGCATTTGGGCCACCAGCTTCCTCACCTAAAAATTTAAAAGTTTCAAATGTTTAAAAACAAATATGCAACAAACAAAATAAAAACTTAAAAATAAGCAAGACTAGAAATATCTTAAGAAATTTCATAACTACACAAAATTGTTAAGTTCTATATTGAAAGTAAGAGCCTCTCTTTCTATTTACATATATTAAGTTTTCCAGAGAAAACAGAAATGAAACTCCTGCAGTTATTAGAAACTCAGGATCTCTTGCCCTCAAAGAAGTAATTAATCCCCCATACTACCCTGTTTTAATAAGCCATCCAATTCAGCACACAAGCAGCATAAATCTCTGAAATATGAATGTTTGTAGTGTATGATAACTTTTCTGGAAATTAATGATTAATTCAAGTTTCAGGTAAGAATTGTAAACTGGACAATTTCTTTGCTTAATCTCATGAAAATACCTAATTTCACAATGACTGATACTTTGTGATTGCTAACTGCAAATACAAATTAGAAAAACTAAACAATTATAAAGATATGAACATTCAGAAATAAATTCCATCTTCTAAGCATCCTCTATAGCAACCTGAAATTGCTCCAGTAGCACTTCATTCAGCATATATCCCACATAGTTTTCACTGGATTCCAGTCAGATAAGTGGGAGGTCAAATTGGCAGAGTGAATTTACTTTCTTGTTCTTCTAACAACGCAATCATTGCATGAACACAATGACATATTCCGCCAAAAGATATACAGATGTAATTCAGAGTATTTCTGCAAATTTGTGGAGCAGAGACAATCAAACCTTCATTAATGATAATTCTGTTTCAATATGCTATCTTTATTAATATATTTTCTGAATCTCAAGACCGCTGGAAATAGAAGAACAATGCACATCTTTTAGCTGACACTTCCTTACAACAGACAAAAGCACTTAGTCTCATAAGGGTCCACTAACTACAAGTTCAACTGTAAATGGCTTATAAATTACTGCAGCTACTTTTATTCACTGCCCAGACAGCAATAACACATTAACATTATGAAAAAAAAGGGGGGAGTGGTAAAAGAAAAGTCTCATGAAGAAAGGGACATCATTTTCCACCTCCCTGTTTAATGATAAAATCTAAATGGGATTTGATGTTACTTCTGTCACATATGAACCAGGTGATCACTATGGTTAGGATGAAGTTGGGACTTATTACATCAGATGACTTTCCAATACCTGAAAGTCCACTACTCACATGCAACTCATATAAGCAGTTGCTTATAATGCTTAGATGTTCCTTATTATTCTTAATGGTTTCTTGCTCTAGAACTCAAACAAAATATGATACTTAGTGCATGTGATCATAATACAAGCTGCAATGCTAGCTATTACACACAAGAAGTATGAATGTATTACTGCAATTCACTCCTGAGATGGCACACGCTACTAAAGCAATTAAAAAAATTCTATTGCAATCAGACTGCAGAGAGTGTTGTAATCATATTATGATACTGGTAAGTTATATCATTACAACTAAGTTGCAGTATAATGCATTCATGTTCCAAACAGTCATTGCTTGTAAAGAGTGTTACAATCATATTAAGCCATTGGTGAGTTAAATCCTTTGCAGTGTGCTAATAAGTACACTTTAGCAACATATTTGCCCATTCTGGCTTATTTCTTTCTGCATGTTTTTGGCTTGATACTAGATGAAATGAAGACTGGGAATTCCAAAAAAGGAATGTTACATAATTTCACAACTAAATCTTCCAAACATCCACTGGACAAGATGAGAACATGGCTTACATTATTTTTTTTCTTTTTGTGGTTAAGTTTTCATCAGTTTCCATAGCACTGAGATTCATATGAAGCAAGTCTAGTTTGCAAAACTCAGTAGATGTCAACACCTGACATTATAAGTAAATGGGCCATATAACAATAATGAAAGAAATACATTATTTAAGAAACCAAGTTTGTGCTTGAACACCTTTTCTTCCCAGCATAAGCAAAGACCGCATAGCCATTTAGGCTTCAAGTCATATTTTAATTAATGAATTGGTCATTTTAACATAATCTTTCTTTGTGACGATTGTGTCTTTCTTGAAGGAAACAGTCATTTCTTGGCAAATCCCAAGTTGTAAAAAAAAAAAATCTATTTAAAAAAGGGAGCGAGGAAAAAAAAAGAAAGAAAGGAAAGATAAAAGAGAGAGATGGGAGCAAAAAATGCATAGAATATCAATAATGATAACAAGTAATATCAACATATCAGGGAGTTGCTTTCATTCAAAAAACATGAATGTTGTTAAGTCTTCCATTAAAAACGAGTTGTGACCGATTTTTTACAAGTTTAAACTCAATGACATTGTTCAAGGTTTCTTTTAAATATTGTTTTCTAATGCTATTTAGCTATTTATTATTGTTTTCTAATGCTATGCTTAGCTTGTTCATTTCTTATGATATTTATTCTTCTATTTTTATAGCAAGTTCTTGTTTTGAATATTTACTTAAATAATGAAATAAATTTATTCTCCAAATTAGCTGCTTAAAAATACAAGTAAATTGTTAACAGTATTTTTGTGTCAATTATAATATGAGTTATTGTTTTGAGTGCATTTGTTCACCCATGGACAATTTTCTTGATATTATTCCAATAAACTGGGTGTTAAGTGAATTCAATTTTGCTACAAATGCAACTTTTACTGTTAGTTAGTTCTCTTGTAAATAATATGTAATATATTCTTATTTCTTCTTATTCATTACTTAATTTTATCGGATACAGTTTTTGCATCATGTCGAAATGTTGATTAGATGTAAAGATACTTGCTGAATCAAATTTGCAATCATTTAACAATCAAAATTGATTTGAAATTGTTCTCAAAGCCTCACTTTAGTTTAATCATTTTCCTAACTAATTGAATAAAAATAGAATTTATTCTCAGTAAATTGATTTGGTAGATTAAAGTTTAGAAACTTAAATTTATAATTAATTTGAGAACTGCAGCTAATTTAATAATTAGATTATTATTTTCACCTTAAAGCCCACACATCCAAAAAAGAAATATATTTAGTAAAGAGAACTAAATTAAAATCTGTTTAGTATTACAGCTAATTATTCCTTTTGAATATACATTTATCAGAAGTTTAAGTTTTTAGCAAATAAATATTCAAATGTGATCTTAGTAAGAAAGCCAATTTTATAAATGTATTTCTTTTTAATACCCAATCATCAAAAACCACAGAAGGAATCAATAACACAAATTCAGTTATTTTGAAGATGGGAAAATACATATATAGTATTGATTTATGCTCAGTACAGATTTAAAAAAGAAAAAGAAAAGAGAAAAAGAAAAAAAAAAAGGGAAAAAATCTGGTAGAGTTCACATTTTAACAGTTGCCCAAAAGAACTCTTTTAAAGTGTAGTATTGTTTATTAGTACAGATTATCAATAGAGATGGCCAAGCTGGATTAGTGAAATATTAAAAAATGTAAACATATTGAATGCTTCAATTAGATATAACATGAATTAATTGCATTTTTATTTAAATCCATCAGATCAAAAAGTATAATAATAATGTTTTTGATAAAGAGTTCTTTTAAGTTAAAAATTGCACAATGTTGATCAAATTTAGTAACAAAATAAAGAAAGGATTAGTTTTCTCTAAATAAAGAAAATCTGGCAGATAGATTTATTTTTCACATAACTTAAAATTTATTAGACCAAAAGAGATTTTAGTCCCGAATGGGATATTAGTCTCAAATCAACATTTTGTATTGAATTACTATAAATGGTATATCACTTTTCAAATTGTTGCCACCATATATTATCGCCCTCTATTATATTTCAAGAAATTAAGTAATAAAGAATCTTCATGAATGTATGCATGTTTCTCGTATTGTGAAAAAACAATGGTACCTAGATCTATCAAATTTCAAACAACTTAGTCCTCCACCCAAACAAGAGAACTTATGAAAGCCCAAATTTTGAATTTTCTAATTTGCTTTATTATCTATTTCATATTTTGTAAAACTTAAATAAATTTTTGGTTAACAAACTCAGCCATTTCAAAGTGGGCAGTGACAATACTGTATTAAAAAAAAATTATGTCCAGTATGCCAGACTGTCTATTGGACATTTTAAAGATATACTGTTTTTCAAAATTTTTCAATTCTGTTGTTGAATCAAATTTTATGTGACATAAGTGTCAGGAATGTGATATTTAAAAATAAAATAAACACACAAAACACTAATAATAAAAAGACAAGAAAAAGTTTTATAAGAAAACTTGAGTAACATCTTAGTAAGAAATTATCTTAAAACATCTTCGTAAGAAAATTGAACAATGATATGATGAACCCAGAAAAGACTGGAAGAAACAGAAAAATTTATTCCAATATTTAAGGGTACATTGGGATTCTAAATGTATACTGCTATGCTGTTTTAAATTTTTTTTTAAATTTCGCTGTTGAATTGTAAATACATAAGGGTGAAGAAAATGATGCTTAATAATAAAACTAAAAAGACAAAAAAAAAAAAAAAAAAAAGGAGGGGTAGTAGGAATGAGTGTAACAGCAGACTGGTAGACTGTGAGCTCAGAGAAAGGGTAAAAAACCTTAACAAACCGTTTGGGCGACCGTTAAAATCAGAAACCATTTCAGACTTTTTTAAATTTATATATAACTGTATAAAATTATAAGAACTCTTATAATACAAAATAAAACAAAAATACACACTTCATTTTTCTCACACTTCAACTGTTGCGAAAGTTGATCATTTCTTTCTTTTAATTGTCGCTCCCTTTCTAATGCAGAGCCATATTTTCTTGCACTTTGATCTAAATTATTTTTAAGCAGAGAGTTTTTCTTGCAAAGTGCTTTGATATCAGCAGATAGGCAATGATTTCTGAAAAAAGCAATAATTTAAAAAATACACCTTATACATACGTGTACACACCACCAAAAAGAAGTAATTGAATTTTGACAATTATTTATTGCATTAAAAAATTAATAGCATGATAATTTTGCAAAACTAGTAACTCAATTATAATCACACACATACAAGTATGTATAGCTAACTTGCAGAAACAACATATAGCTAAATATTTCTTACATGGTTCTATAGTTCCATTTTAAAAAATAAATCAGATATGATTTCTAGCTGTTTTTGGTCATTTGATTTCTTTAAAGAAAATATATTCTTTATTTTTATACAAGCCTTGTGTAAAAAGAATTTCAGGTCACAAGCCTTTTCTTTCTATTCAAAAATCATTTAAAAATAAATCCAGTTCTACAGTATACAAAAATGGCCATGGGAGAAAAAAACAAAAAAAAACATAGAAAAGCCCCAAGCAGCCAGCTGTTCTGCCTATTACCAAAACTGAGATGAATTACTAACGTTCAGCAGTCCTTTCCTGAGGCAACATTCAAGTGAATCTGGATGTCTTTCTTTTGAAGAAGGAAAGGACTTTCTGATTATCTACAACCCTGCTGAAAAGTATTCATCAGGCAACGCAATATGTTGCCCAAATTGGCAAACTGAGATAACATCAAACGTATTTATATGGCAACACAGGTAAGTGAGAGCATGGATTTCCATCTTCAAATTCAAGGGTCATTAGTGCTTGCTTTTGTTACGCTGAATGCATTTTTCCCTTGTAAAGTATTGTAACACGACTAAGGAGTCTGATGAAAGAGAAAGCACTACATTTCTTCAGAAATACGGCATTTTGTCTTACACTGGAGAAGCAAAAATTCGAATTTTACAAATCCATAGCTCATATATGATCATATTTTATGGATCAAACGTGAGAGCAATTGCAATGTATATCACAGTTTTTTTTTTTTTTTTTAACATTTCAGTGATTCATTGTTGTTTTATAGTATTCTTAATGCACTATCATTTTAAAAATGACTGTTGCCTTGCACATACTAGCTTGGTGAAAAATCAGTAACCAATGAAGTGAGGATTTTTTGGAGGAAAATGCAGATAATCAGAAAGTACTAAAAAAAATTACACTTGCTATTAAATGGCATTGCATAACCTTGCAACTAGCATTTTGTCATGCTTCATTTTGTTGCTCAGCTGGATTTAATTAATATTCCTCAGAATATACAATAATCACCACACTTGATTTGACATGCCCATTTTACTAAACACAGTGCTAATGTATAAAGTTTCCATTAATCATTCCAAAACAGCAGCAGCATATTTGAACTTTTCCTTATTTCCTATATAAATTACTTTTTTAAAGCATACGCAATGAAGAAACAGTTCTGAAAAATGTAACAAAGGTATGAAATCATATAACTTAAATGGAGAACCAGAAAACATCTGCCAAGAAAGATATGACAAATTATAATAAAATGGTTATCAGCATTTGGTAAATCCATAATAATACTTAGTGTTTAAAATAATTCTTCTACAGCACACTTACCTACGACAATCTTAATATGTGTATTCTTATGCAAACAGAATTTTTTAAATCATGACTGCATAAAGCACTGCAAACATAGCACTTAGTCTTTCATACAATATAGTAAAATGCAAGTTCCTACTTTTCTCAAGATCTTTTAATTTTTCTTCTGCTGCAAAGTTGCATACTTTTTTTTAACCTCAGAAAAAACTAAATTATAATAATTGATTCCCAACAATTATTAGAGAAGTCAAAATGGTACTTCCTTATTATTGTGATGCTCACTTTTTAAACACTAAGTTGGTGCCAGAATTACTGCCAAGTTCACGTATTTACTTCTCATATATGTTTTGTGGCAGCCATGTTTTCACAATTGCTTTTAATATGACAGCAAAAACATTTTATTAGTCCAAGAATTTTTGCCATGTGAACTCCCCATGGTATACTTTATGAGAGATAATTTAAGAAAATGAAATTTATGATTCACAGTAAAATGTCTTGAATCTACTTTTTTTGTTCCTCTGCTTTACAGAGGCTGTTCGCAGATTTTTTAGAAGATGTATATTGTATTCACAAAACTAAATTACATAACATTCTTGTGTTTTAAATGTTCTATTTGACATCCCTTATTCTGAACTATCTTTCGACACCGCAATTTCCAGGATAATAATGCCTTTTGAAGTGTCAGAAGAGGTATTCTATCCCATTCCTCCCGAACAGCTTTCCAGAATCCTGTTGGGGTTTTGAGACAACATTTGGATAATGCAGTTTTTGAAAGACCGAAAGCACAAAAATCCATAGGTGACACATCAGGAGATTTAGTAGGGATATCAGTGAAGGGTATGGCCTTGATACCAGTTTTTTGTTCCATTTCTTTTAGGAAATTTACAGTGGATTTTGATGTGTGACTGCTAGCTTTGTTCTGATGGAGTCTCACAGATTGATGGCACTGTGGGTAAAGCGATGGTATTTCATTCAGAAAAATTGGCGATAAAATATGTTCCTGATAGTATTTGGAGTTAATCTTGACATTTTTTGCACTCTCTTTATTTTTAACTTGCCATTATAAGAAAAACCAGCAACAATCATGAATCCCTTAAAAAAACTTTCTTTCGATTCTTTGAACAATGTACTTAAATTTTTTTCTCCTTTATGATAATAGATGGCTCTTTTTTTGTTACAATCATTTAAATACACCCATGCTTAATCTATTGTGACAACTGTTTTCCATTTTTCTTTGGATAAGTGTTTCTCATATTGAATTCTGCAGCGTGTCCTGCGTTGAGCGATATGCTTTGGAAGAAGACGATGCACACTACGTTTTTTCGCTTTCTCAAGATTTAAATCAATGTTTACCATTTTGTTTACAGTGGATACCGAGCATTTTAATGGATTTGGCAACTGTCCTTTGATTAGGGAGACTTTCTTTTAACATTAAATAACGTACCTTTGCAATAGTCGAAGATGTCCGTTTTTTCCTTGGATACTTGTTTGGAATTTTTGTCCCACTTGAGGCTCCAATTTGACCTTTTTTTCCTTTCTTGTTGATGATATTACCTATCGACACTTTAGATATCACAAAACCATGACTCTCACATCATTTTTGGATAATGAAGTACGCATATTTCTCTTCGGAAAGAGCGTAAATGTAGCCTTCGAACCACTGTTTTGTTAAATTCGCCATTTTGAATTAAAAACAAAACTTTCAAGCCACAGACGATAATTTTGACTTTTAAAAACATAGTACAATTGCAATTACTTCTTTTGCAGCAAACGATTTTTTATTACCGCTTACCAAAATCATCTAAAAAATGTGCGAACAGCATCTGTATATGTTCATAAACAGTTTGAATTAATCACTGATCCCTCTTGTACATGGTCGACAATTTTTACCATGAGTGTGACTGCCTCTCTTCAGAACATGAGCCAGAAAGAATTCACCAGCTTTTTCGCATAGCCTGTCAAATACTGTTGAAGAGCACTGTTGGCTTAGTTTTATCCCCAGTTTTTTCAAGGCAAGATATTTGCTTATTTGATTATCAGAGATTTATGTTCAGACTGCATTAAATCGGAGATCATGTTAAACTGTGGTTTATGTCCACAGTTTTTTCAAGCCCAGATATTCACTTATGATTATTGAATTATATGTTGAGAATACACCTTGCTCACTTATGTTCTGTTTAATGGCCATTTTTGCATATTTGAAAGCACGGTAAAATGTGTCTTTTTTGGAAGAAAGATAATGAAAAGAGAAAATACAATAACATATAATTTATTTGGAACTTTCTTCATCACAAACAAACAATAAATGATCACAGTTAGGATTGCGGCCATTTACCAATGGTTTGCATTGGGGATTTATTAATAATCTTGATGTCTACAAAATAGGAGCCATAATAATAAGGCAGTACCATAAAAATAAAAAGAAAACTGAAAATTATTAGAAAAATAAAATTATTAGAAAGAAATTCACTTATCCATAGTTTTATCATTAAAGGTCAGAATCAGGGCCAGTGCTAGGTCTTTTGCTACCTGGTGCAACCACACAGGTTACACCAGCCCTGATCAGAATCTAACCTGATAAATCAAATCATAGAAAGCGATATTTTTTATATTAAAAATGAAAACAACAGAATCAAAGATCTTATAAATAAACAACTATGATTTAAAAAAATAGATTAATATTTTGAAGCTACTCATTATGAACTTCACTAAAATGCAATAAGAATATTCAAATGTTCATGTCGCAATCCAAAATACGCATGCTACTTTTTCATCTTAAATATAAAAAGTTTTAATTCACATTTAAGCAGTGTGTCTAACTTGAAAGTTAAAATCAACTTATCTCTGAACAACACTATTATAAAAGATAATGAAATATAATAGATAAGGAATGATTAGATCTGCATATTATTTATCATTTACATCAACAGTCTTAAACTGATAACCCACAAATACACTTCAATAATGTATTTGTTGCAAATACAATATGGCAAAGATTTTATTTGCAGTCTGAATTTATTTATTTTCATTACAATTAGAAACGAACATGAATAATACAAATGAACAGAAAATTTATAAATGGAGTTAATTTACAATGTGATATAAATCTTATTCAGAGATTTAAAAGTACAGATACAATTAACTTTCATTCATACTGTCAAAAAATAAATATGCTTAGTTCAGAATTTTTGCATTAAGAAGAATCGCTTTGTTTGGGAGTACATTTGCAGGTGAACTGCTTTTATCGCAGTTGAAAATTAATAAGAAAAACCCTGACTGATCAATGAGCATTTACAATCCACAATGTAGTTTGTAGCAATTTTTCTCCAAGGCTACAAATCTTCATAAGAACCGAAAGCTGCAGCAAGTGACAAGCTGCAATAAGAAATAAAGAAGCTTATTTATGTACAAACTTGTGTATTTTTATTTATGTGCCAAAGAAAAATTTAATAAACAAGAGAAAGAGATGAGGTTATCATTATTGATGTGCAACTTGGAAAGCTTTCATTTTCTTAAAGCAATTTTAGTTAAAGTTATTTAATGATTACTTTAACGATTAGAATTATTTGAAACAAGTAGTCTGAAAACTTAGTATTTAGTTAGTTATAAGTATGGTTGAATTGCTAAGTTTTATCTGAAAAGTTAAAAAGTTTTTATAATTCGTTTATTTTTAAAGTAAATTGTTTAATGATTAATTAAACAAGCTAGAATTTTTTTTAATAAATATCACTCTGAAAATATAATATTTAGCTATGAACATATTCAAATTGTGAAAAATCACGATAAAAAATGTCTTGCAGGTGCTACATTTTTGATTTTAAACAGAAAATATAGATTTGAAATTTTTTCTTTATTACTATTACTCTTATGTATATGCTAAATAGTTAGCAAGCCAAATTAAAAATGTAGTTAAAATATTTTTTATTTTGTTTACAGAAAATTTTAATTTTTTTTAAACAAAATTCTGGCTTATCAGTTGTTTTAGCATTTAGCCCACACACAGTTTGAGCTTGAGACCACTGATGTACATAACTTTTTATTTTCACCCAGATCTCAGTTAATAAATTTTGAAGCTAAAAGTAATTCAAAATATTTAAATAATAAAGGCAGGAAATGTATATATTCAAATAAAAGTTGATTTTGCAAACCTGTTCTCAAGAACTTCTTTCGTCTGTACATGCTCAGTGCAACTTCTCAACAGTTCAAAAGTACCGTTCAAAAAGTTCACAATATCACAGTTCACAGAAAAAGGGCAAGAACTTGTATTTGAGTATATGGATGGATAACCTAAGGCACTAAATTCCTATAAGACAAATAAAAAATAATAATTCTATTGTTATTAAAATGCAAGTAACAACAGTTAGAATGTAATAATAAGTTAATCTTTTCTTATGATGAAAAATTTCAACTATAAAAATAATAAACAATTTCAAATAAACAAGCACAAAAGTATTGTTTTTATTAAAGAATCCACTTAATGATATTAAGGAAAAATATTTAGCAGCAATTTCTAATCAAAAGTAATATAATTTCATATGAAAGACCAAGTCTGCTAATAATTCTAATATACTTTAAAATTTAAATGTATTTTATCTTTATTACCCTGCCAACCAAGAGCAAACAAGCAAACAAAAAATGAATCTAAAAATTTTTCAGTTTTATGCATATTAGTCATCTATGGCGGGTAAGTGTGTACCGAGTGTTCCATTTAGGAGGGATGTGAAAATGCCCCTCATAATGAGGGCATGTAATGAATAATATCAACGCACTAAAGACAGAAAGCTAAGGCAGGATCGTTGCCTGTCAAGAGTGTGGATTATCATTCTGCAATATCGCCCATCGCATTGGTCAACATCCAACCACTGTCATGCGAATATGGAATCAATGGGTTGCTGAGGGTCATATTGAATGGCAGGCAGGATCTCAATGCCCTCTTATGACTAACACCTGAGAGAACAGACATATTGTGAGGTCAGCCCTGCAAAACTGTATAACCACATCACGGACCATTAGTCAGGAAACGAGCATGTTTGCAACATGCCTAATATCCACTCATACGATGCATTGATATTTGCAGCCACGTGGACTGTCAACACAATGACCATTATTTTGGCTTCCCTTGACAATGCAGCATAGAGAGAGATGTCGACTCTGGTGTGCTGAATGACAAAGCTGGATACAGGAGTTTCACAACATCTTTTCAGACGAGTCCCAGTTCTTCGTGCAGTATTCTAATGGTTGTACACCTGGAGGCTCTGAAGAAATCGTACATTGCCTGCTTGCATTTGATATTGGCATAAGGGCCATGCACCTGCTGTAATGGTTTAGAAAGCCATTGGGTGTACGACATGCACATCTTTAATTCAGATTGACGGTGACTTGAATGCAGATCGGTCCATTTCTGACACCTTACGTCCAGTGGTTGTGCCCATCTTCGAGGCCTGCCAAATGCTATCTTCCAACAAGATAATGCAAGACCACATGCTGCACCCTGGTCAGAACAATTTAAATGTGTTCTGACCAGGGTATTCGATATGCCCTGGCTTGCATGGTTTCCAGATCTGTCATCCATTGAAAGCATCTGGTCATGGGTTGCTGAGAGACTGCCCACCGCCCCTCTCCAGCTAATACAGTTGATAAAGTGTGGCCATAGACTTGAAGCAGCATGAAATGAGTCGTTTCTGTCATCCAAGTCCAGTTTGACTCTATGCTTAACCGAGTAAGGGCCATTTTAGCTGCCAGGGTTAGCAGCTGTTTCTACCAATTTCACACCTCTGTAAACCACAAACTGCTCACAAATTTAATCATTTTGTCTTCATGCCATATTGATTATGTACTATAAACACATATTTTTTTCTTTTGTCTTTGCTTTCCTTCATAGTATTACAATTTTAATGACCAGCAGTATACTTCTACTCTTCTACCTTGTTTCTTGATATAATAAATGCCTTAATGTGCTGTCTGACTAAAAAAGTAGCGTAATTTTTTCTTAACATTTTTAAATATGTATCTTTGTCGACATATATCTCTGTTTTCTTTTAAACAGTAATGGAACTTACACGTAATACTTGACTAATCTTCACAATATATATGGCTTGAGAGTTCAGCTTAGAATTATCCAATAATACCAGTGGTAACCACTGGAAATTAATCAGAAAAGAGATACGAATGAGAAGAAAACCTAACAGGAGGATATAATAACCTCACACAGCATGATATAACATAAAATCAAACTCAGTAGAGCAATGTTATGTAGCCTTTTATTAAACACTACATGCTTTCCCCCCCCCTATAGATGAAGTCACAGTCTAACAGTACATGAGGAAAATATAAACTTATAATCTAATAACATAATAAATGCACAGTTCACTGCATAGTTAATTATTACATCAATTCAATAAATGCATAGTTCATTAAATGTAATCATCTGGCATTTAGATCCCATCAACAATGAAAGTCTGCAGAAATCCTGCCATAGGTGTCCCAATCATTTGTGCTGAATTAAGAAGAAACTGACACCTCTTTATTTAACAAATAGTCGGTATTCAAAATACTTTCTTTTTGTGCTTCTTAAAAAGGTTTTCATTGATTTCTATTATTTTGTTATGCACTCTAATTTTACCGAAGCTCTGTTTATAATGCTGTAAGTACAAACTTCCTGCAGATAACTGTTCCAATCTATTACTGTTTTGTTGACCAAAAGTGTTCATTCACACTTTTATGGTAGGATTCCATAACTTTGAAAATAATCCACTGCCTGCTGTTTTCTAAAAGGCTGGTTCCAAATTTATATATATATATATATATTTTTAAATGAAGAAAAAATACAACAATAACAGTTAATTTATATCCTTGCTCATAAAACTGAAATGCAGCTTCAAAAATCACTTGAGCTAACATCAAACGAAAGTGCAGAAGTTATGATTGTGTTCTCACATCATAATTATCCATAATTGATGGTAAATCACCAGCTTGGCAACAGATTCATGACAAATGGGATAATACAATGTAGTCATTAGGTTATTTTGAAGCAGGAGACGAGAAAAATGTGCAATGCTCTCACAAAGACTTGAACTCTGGACCTCTCAAGTATATGTCAAGTATACTTCCAATTACACCATGAAGACATGTGGAAAGGAGGGAGAAAATATTTTATATATTCCCCCCTAAAACCGTTTGTATCATCATGCCACAAAGGGATAAAAAATTCCCTCTGTACACATAAAAAAATTAAATGAAAAAGGATATATAGGTTACTCTGAACCTTCCTTATTTATACTAGATGGCAACACAACACAAACCAGTCCATATACTTTAGCCATGTTTAGTTTTTAAAGACCCTCATTTTTTAAAGAAATCTTCCAGACTTCTTTAGAATATAAAAGGAACTGTTTGAAAAGAAATTTCTGTGTTATTTTCTTGGCTGTATGCTAATCTCCTTATTCTATAACAGTTTTAGACTTTTATCCTGAAATCTTGCCGAAAATCAAATGGCCAAGATCTAATGTGTCCAGAGTGAGATCATTGAAACACTATGAACAGACCAACAATTGTATCTTTGTTTCACTGCAGTTCTCCATTGAGCTCATTCACAATAGAACAGAGAGTCCACATCTGTGTTTCATTTCCTGTTTTTCTTTTTTCTTCTCTTCTGTTTTTTAGAGGGGAGGTTTAGTTATCAACTAACGAATTGTTGGGGTGTTTTTCTGAAGGTCAGGGGTAATTTTATCAGTTAGCTGTTTGGTTTTCGCTAGAACAACTCTTTTTTTTTCTTTTGCTTTCGTTGAAAGAAAATTTGTTAGCTCTACATTTTGATAGTTTCGAGTTGTAAATGTTTATTTCATTTTATTTTATAGTTTACATTTTCTAATTGTAGATATAATATTAGTTTTTTTTTTCTGATTTTTAATTATTTTGCAAATGGATCGGAGAGGGTGACCATTTCTGAAGCACTGAAAGTGCTACACGAATTGCCTTCAGATAGTGAATTTGATACAGATACAGGTACATGTGCAAAACATGCAATGTTGGGTTGTGCTTTTTCAAAGGTAGTGTCACTTTCTTCGAAAAGTAGCACCATGAAAAAAATAGATAGAAGTATAAATATCGTATAGCCAAATTACTATTTTTTTCATTTACACACATGTAATCATCATATAACCAAGAGCTTTTTTTAGTAGAGTAGCACGCCTCTCCGTGGCATACCCTGGGTAATGCTAAATCTGCTACTGTATTCAAAATCTAGTATTTTTTAATAGCAAGCAAAATCTTTTACTCTATTACACAATTCCGAGCAATGCTTGCTTCAGCATTCATTTCGAAGCTCTATACATTCAGTGAGCCCTTTTTGGGCACACCCTCAAAATTAAAATGTTAAATGCTATCTTTACAAAATTTTACCTATGTACTCCTCTAGGCCCGATTAGACTGCATATCCCTTTTTTTTTTTTTTTGGTTGTTGTAGAAATTCCAACTTTAAAATGTAGCATGTAGGAAAGGTTTAAAGGGCAACTGGGGGTTAGGGGACCAAGTCATCAAATCTTGGTGGTGATGAATTAGCATCCACCACATTTTGATGAACCACATTTTGGTTCAGGTGCCACTTGTAGAGTAACTTGAAGGTTATTTTGAAGCAAGAGATGTGAAAAATGTGCAATGCTTGAATCCTGAACCTCTCAAATACACATTGAGTATACTTCCAATTACATCAAAAACATAAGAATGATAAAGAGACTTACTAATAAAAGCACAGTTAACAAAAGTAGCTCATTTTTATTAAATATAAAGGATTATCAACATTCTAAAGCAGATTGGAATAAAATTAAAATCCTCACTAAATCCACCTTTTAAAATATATATACAGGAGCTTACAGAAATCTAGACTAAAATTTGCTGCAATATAGATTTTTCAAGCATTCTCTTTTGAATAGCCAATCCAAAAAATAAAATAACTATGCTGTTGGACAGAAAACCAACATTAAGAATTAATAGGCAGAAATAATAGAAGGGGGGAATGTGAAACAGGACACTAAATTCCAGCTCTTCAGGTGGCAAGATCAGCTAGAAAAGTTTCAACAGAAGTATATGCAGTTTTAAGTGTGTCGTATTTTATCTTAATTATTTACTTTGACATCAAAAGTTATCAGAGCTGGCATTAGAGAATTTAAAGAATTTAAAAGATGAAATTTTAGAGAGAGAAAATAAAGCAATAAAAGAGAATTTAAAAGATGAAATAAAGCAATAAAAGCATACTTTAAAAAAATAAATTATAACTTGATAAAAATATTTAATTAGTAAAAGTACAAATTAATTTTTTTACACCTGAATTTTTGCTACATTTTAGACTGAATGGAGGTACAAATTATTTCCTTTATGAGTAATCAGAATATTATTTTCAATTGCTAATAATTCAAAATTCACAAATCTTTCTTGTGACATTCTCATCCTAACTAATTTATTTGGAATTTTTGGAATCTTTCATCACTTGCAACACCAACAGGTAAAGTCAATAAAATTTTTAGTAAATTGTTAGATGTAATTAATTGCAGAATGTCAAAAGTATTCCAAGTTTTAAATGTATTTTTGTAAATACTCTTTGAACCATATATTTCATTGTAAAACTTAACACTTGTGATGTCTTTTCTGTCATCATCCTTCAACAACTTTTCTGAATCATTTTCTTGCAGAAAATCTTTACCAATTTCTGACAAATTTTGTAGAAAACTGAAATTGTCTCCATGCATTTTCAGTAGTACAAAATGTTCATTTACTGACTTCCATATAGTATCTAAACTGTATGAGTATTTATGGAGATTCATCTTGATCTCTACACTGATAACTATATGTCATTTGCCTTCCTCAAATTTTTTAAGTGCAAATTTAAATTCTAAATTCCCATCCAACATCTTCACTAAGCTTTTTGGCAGCATCAAGCACATTGCTGCAGTTTGAGTGTCATCGATATTTTAACAAAAATAAAAGCAAGTTTAATACCCATTGTTTTTCTTTTAAAATGTTTACTATTTATTCTGATAAACATATTGTGCCAAGTGATCACTCACACAGGAAATATAAAATCTTTTGTTTTAGCATATAAAATTTAGGTCTCATATTGTATTTCTTAATTAAAACAGCCCTTGGACTTTCAACACTTGATTTATTTGAGAGACTGTAGAAATTACACCTTCTTCCACAACTTACATGCCAATCAGTGGACAAATATAATAATGACTTATTGTAACAATTTTTTATATTTATGGATGTACTGATGAAAACAGAAAAAGTAAAAATAATGTATATATAAATAAATAACCCAGCATAGGTCAAATCAAAAACTTTTAAGGTGCTGAAATACTGCCAGTTGATTTAATTTCAGAGACCTAAACCAGAATGATTCTTCAGGGTAGACGGTATGGGCCTTCGATTAAAATCATGCATTTTCATTTAAAAACCATCAGTTTTGGGGTAATAAGAGTATTTGGATCACAATGAATCTTCACTACTCCTTTAACATTAAATTACATGATAGAGGAGTGCAATATGTCAGGTTTTTTTCAAAATAATTAAATCAAAATTTTGCAACTCTGTGATGTGGTGCTGCACACAAAATTCAATACTTTGAATTACTGACCTCTCTCTGTTATTAAAAGTACATATAATATGTTTTAAAGATCATTTGCATTTATAGTTGTATTAAATACAATTCACATCTATATATTTTTCTAGATTAGTTATTTCCTAATATCTGCTTACAAACACATAATTATGGAAAAAACTGATGGCAATGATTACTGTCAGAGAATTATCTGCTGGCAGCTCTTTTCAGATAGGCCTTGCAAGACCAGTTACAGAGGCCCTACAGAAAAGTAAAGTGTATCCAAAAGGTTTAGATATTTTAGATGAATCTAAATGTGTATAGTTAACATCTTTTGATACTCAATATAGCACAGCCAAAAGAATATGACAATATTTAGACACTTGCTTGAAAGAACTAGAAACATACTTCTCATTAATGGCTATCAGGTAAATTTCGTATTTTTCTGCTTGAAGGCATTACTTAAGCACATTTTGAAACCCTTTGCAATTTTTGAACAATATTTCATTATATCATTAAAAATAAAATATAAAAATAAATTAAAAAAAGAGAAAATATCCAAATATATACCCGAGAGATGTATTTTAAGCAATCATCAACATTATTTGGAGTACAAAATCCATCAGGATCTGAAGTAATGTTATTCTCCAACCAATCATACGCACAAAAATCATTCTTATATACAGAACGAGGCTGATTCATTTTCCTAAACAGATACCAAACATCTAAAATAATATCCTAAAAGGAAAAAGAAACAAATCAGTTATAAGTAGAAAATTTTTTGAATAATTCATAAGTTAATACTTTCTAAAAATACCTCTGAGTAGCACAATTATTTTTATTTGATCAAGATATTTGTAATTAATTTGCATTTATTACTCCACTTCCTAAAATATTTTACATTCATTATCAAAAAATTATTCTAATAATTTAGAGATTAGCGAAAAAACAATACAGCAAATAATTTAGAAAACATATGTAAAAAATGCTATTGGGTCATCCAGAAAGTTCTCAAGTTTTTCAAATCAAAATGTGTTGCCTTTAAATTATTTTGTTAGTGCTGATAAGGAGCATCTTGATCTATGTATCTCATGCTGGAATTATGTGTATAATGTATATTATGCATGCTGTATAATTCTAGCATTGCAGAATAATTTTTGTTTCAGTATTGTATTAAAAATGGAGAATCCAAAAGTTAATTTTTATCATATTATGTTATTTTATTGGAGGGGTTAAAGCTATAAAAATCAGCATAATATTCATAAATTTGCAGGACTAGAATTCAAGGTTTAAATATAGAACCTTCCTATTCAACTGCAGAAGTGCAAATGATGAAAGAGAACACAGTGAAAAGGTGGCAAGAATGACAGGAAGGAAGCCAAGCTACTGTTGTCCTCTATTGATTATACTTATAATATTATTATTGATTATACTCTATAATTTCCTTAAAAGCTGAGGTTAAAAACACCTTGGAATTGGGACTGTTAATCAGAACTGAAAGATTTTTATGAATATAGAACATCTCTGGAAAGTCTAATTTGCCAACAGAAGATGTTTTTAGAGTAATACTGGCACAGAAATAGGGAAATGTGAACAACACACGGCAACACAGGATTTATGCATTTCGTTTTTCCTAACATATGCCTCATGTTCCTTAATGAAAAAATTTTTAACTCTCATAGTTTGACTAATGCAAATTAAATCACATTGGCAAGGATTCCTGCATGTATTCCAGGAGTTCATATCTGGAACTAGGTCCTTAAGTATGGAACTGCAAATTTTATTGACAAAGAGAAAATAACCCGAACGTTGAAATTTCTGTAAAATATGTTCAATTTTAAGGATATTATAAGAATTCTAACTCCAAGACCATGAAAAATGAAGCTAACTTCTCTTTAGTCAATTTAAAGTGTAATAAAAGGCAAAGAGGCTTATGGAAAACAGTGAAGTTGGATATGGTTGTGTGTGGTCAAGAAACCGAAGGGAACTAGATGGCTTTAGCTTAAAAGTGAACTGAATAGCACGATCAACAGAATTCATTGTTGAAAGAACTTTATTTAAATAATTTTTATTTCCTGCACACCCAAACAGGGTAAAAGCATCGTCAACCTAGCAGAACCACACAGGGAGGTTTAAAATTTCAAACAATTTTGAGTTATAATAATGCATATAGATATCATCAGCAAAGACAGAGCTTCCTGCGGTTAATCCCTCCATTTGCTTGTAATTCTTATTTTGGAAAACAAATGTGTTTGTTTCAGACAAAGTTGAGTAATGGAAATTAACTCAACAATTTTGATACAGGAGAAAGGTATTTAACCCTTTCGCGACGAGTTTTTTTTTTTACAACAGAACAATTTTGGTTGCATAAACTATGAGTAGGGCACACTAGAATGCTAAAACTAAGATGTTATATTTTTAGGAAAATTTTAAACACTGATTTAGGACCGGGACATATGTGTCCCATCAGTCCTGACCAGTGGGACATATGTGTCCCAGTAGTCTTCAATGAGTAATTTTGTAAAGAAAACCAATGAATTTCTAGTCATAAAAATTTAATTATGAATGATATGGTTTGAAACAATCAATGCACAATGCGACATTACAAATAGTGCACATTATTTTAGTGCGCGATTCCTTTTTTTGTTGTGCACATTTACGGCACAGCCGTCGAGTGTTTGTTGTTACTGGCAGATGGTCACCAACATTGAGTAAACTTCGTGATGCTTTGGAAGGGCGTCCAGTTCCTCTACGGCGTTGATACTGTGCGTTCAACTTTCCGGACGTCATCAAGGCTTCTGCAAGAGGTACAATGAAATCAAGAAGTGGGATTTTTCGATGTTTGAGTTCGCAGTACGCAATCCATGAGTTGACCACTGCGCTCATCAATAGGCGAAAAAACACTTTTTTCCACCACTTGCAAGATTTTCTATCTAATTCATAGACATTTGCCATTTGGTCTGCAAGGTCTACACCTCCCATGATTTTGTTGTAGAATTCGATTGCCACAGGGCACTCAAATTCTTTTTTGCTTCCATCTTTCATGGTGCGATTTACTTTTGCGTATTTAGCTTCGTGGCAATTACTTAGCATCATCACTTCCTTTGAATCAAGCCACCTCGCACACATTGTTCCATTTTTAGTTACGAGAAACTCAGCCTCCCCCCTTTTGCTTAGTTTTGTTGTAAAATTAGGAACATCTTTGCGTGTCTTGATGCACGTACCAACAGCAGGAAATTTCAGGGTTTCCATCAGATGCACGCTTGTAAAAAAGCGGTCAAACGCAAGCATCACATCTTTTCCTCGGATTGTCTCCGTTAGCTTTGATACTACCCGTTCCCCGAGTGTGCCTTGAACTTCACCCGTTTCTTTTCCGGAATAAATGTTCATGTCATATACATATCCTGTTTTTGAATCACATCGCTGCCAAATTTTTATCCCTCTTTTCACAGGTTTCATCAGCATATATTGTTTCAGGGATGAACGTCCCTTGAATTTCGCCATTGATTCATCAATAGATTGATATGAGATTTCGCTTCGGCACTGTTTGAAGGTTTGTTTCAGGCACGAAACTACCTCGTCAATATAATATGTTTTACTTGCATTTTCTGGCTTTTCTGGTTCAGCAAAATATAGTTTCGACAACAAAGTTTTACATCTGTCTCTTCAAATAGCATTTTTAATTGCTACGATTCTCAGAGAAGGATTAGATTACCAATAATGAGAGAATTTTGGCACCCTATTGTAGTACATGACAAGTATGCATCCAAGGACAAGCATAATTTCAGATGGGTCTGTAGGGTGAATTGTTTGTCCTAACTTTTCGAGTCGTTGGTTTGTGCATTGAGCGATCCAAATCACAAGACTTTTTGGAAATATCTTTAGAAAAACGTCCAATTCGGTAGATGAACGATTTAAATTAAAAAACAAAGTAGGCGATGACTCTGCTGGAACTGTCATTCGAGGTTGGAAAGTTGAATCTGCATGAAACCATAAGATTGGCCTGCAGCCTGAAGCATTATGTGATGATATCTCATCAACCGATGAAAGTGATGCCGTAACAGTATCACTCAAAGCATCGCCGTTCTTTGTATTTTGGGGGATGGTATCATGATCTATATCCATTTCACACTCGTCTGAATCGGATGAGTACTGCAAATTGTGTGCTGGATCTTGAAAATCGGGATCGTCTATTTCATCATCCAAATCAGTATCTTCGTCATCTGACTCTTCTAAAATTTTTTTATTTCTTCATCAGTAAGTCCCCGTCGTCGAGTCATTTTAGATTTAATTAATTTGTGCCTAAATATAAAATAATAAGCAACTATTTCAAAAGTAACCGAAAAATATAATAGCAAGAGAAATTATCACATAGGACTGTTGGGACAATGTGTTCCCACCATCCAAGACGAGAGGGACATATACGTCCCGATAATAAAAACGTAAGTAAAACTTTGCCACTTACCAGTTTGTTAGAAATAATCCACTTCGTGAGTAACTTATCTGGCCTTAGATTACTAAATCAATAAAAATTTAATCGAAAATAGGTGGTATTTTCCAAAAATAAGTTATTTACATTCGTACAGTACGGAATGAGCTGCTACAACACTTCAAAAACGCGGGAATAGCTTTATGTACGGTAGTGCCATCTATGTTTTATGAATGAAAATATTTTCAAAAACATTGGCAGGACTGGTGGGAAAGTCTTTTATTACACAGAGAAGCGTTTCTGTCCCAAAAGATTTTTTTGAAATTTGCTTGGGACGTATGTGTCCCGTTAGGCGCGAAAGGGTTAAGTGCACCTTCTGCTGGAACATTTACACCAAAAGAAACAATGACGAAATTCCTAAGGAAAATGCTTTTTACACTTTTATAAACTCTACTGAATTTTTTAGGATGTAAGTGTTATTAACTAACAAAGTTGAAAATCCAGAAACTAAATATTCAACAATGGGTGCAAAGCAGTGTTTAAATTTGATACAATAGTTTGGAAAGTACAAGATTACACTTAAATGCCTAGAAACAATGGTTCACAGTTTATTCCGACTGCTTTGAGGAAACCGTTCAAAGGTGGTTTGAGAAGTTTAAGCATGGAAATTTCAGCTTCAAAGATGCCCACTTTGTATAACCATCCTCTGTAGACAAAAACCTATTTAGCATTTTCTCCTGGGCAACAGTAGTTAGCTTTATGCTTATTTGCTCCATTTAGTCAAGTATTCAGGCAGAAAGAAAAAGAGAAACAATTTGACAGAGTTTGCCACTTACTACTATACATTTAGAAGAAAATTTTACACATCAAGAGTGAACTAAAATCACTTGAGACTTATTGAACATAATGAACATGTGAGACATTTCAGTCCCAGCTATCAGGAAAAGATTAAAAGAAGCTATTTCTGAAAATCCATGATACAGAGTTCATGAAAAAACATACACACTAAATACTCCAAAAAGAACAGCAGATGAACATTTGAAGAGGACTAAGTATGTAAGCTGCTACAATATATAGTCACCTCATACTTCAACACACCAGAATATACTTGCTCAAGTTTTAACATGATTCTTTGCTAAAATGAAATGCAGAGGCTCCTTTTTTGAAACTGCTCATTACTGGGAGATGAGAAGCAGATATTATATGATAACATTACAAGAAAAGATCATGGGGTGAGCCAAAAGAACCTCCTTTAGTAACACCAAGGGAAGGGTTGCATACCAGAAAAGTAATGCTTTACAAACAGTGGGACTACCAAGAAACTGTATGCTGTGAAATGTCGGCACCAAATCAGAAAATTCCTAAAAATAATGTTCCCAAAGCACAGCTTCAAAAACAGCAAGTGATGTTAAGCACTCAGGGTTAGCTTATACTCAAGGGTGCCGCTTGGTTTACCACCAAGTTGTTGTTTCACTTATGGTAGCCTGAGTGGTTGAATTTTATGGAAACCCTATTATGACATAATTATTTGTGTGATTGCAGGGAATTTGACTGATGGGAAAAGATTTATAAGGGCTTGCTTGTGTGTTGGATGTCAGTTAGGAAGTATGTTGCATACTGTGTGCTTTGCATCATAAAAAGGGTGCCGGTTGTAAACTGGGTGCTTCGTAGTATAAAACAAGAGAAGGGGAAGTTTTTTTTTTTTTTTTTTTTTTTTGTGAAAGTGGTTGCGGACAGAAGAAAAGAAACTTTCCTGTATGCAATTCAATGGAATTATAAGTGTCATGTTTATGTTTGTATGAAGGAAGTGCATATGGTCGAATGTAAAGATCATTCAGATGGCTTTGAATGGACTTGTCGCAAGAAAGGTTCAAATGCTCACCATATAAAGCATTCCATTACAAAGTGAACATGGCTTGAGGACAGTTTTTGGATGCTGTTAAGGAATTTTGTATGGCACAGACTGAAGACATGGAGAAATTTTTAAATAAGGTAAGAGGATATTTCCTTTCTGTAGCACTTAGATGCTGTAAGATGAATTTCCTTTTTTATATTATTTCATTGTTTGATTTAAAATGCAGTTTATTCAGATTATATATTTTTTGTTTGGCTCTAGTATAGAATTGGGTGCTCCTTTGACTTGTTATTTTGGCTTTGTGTAGCGTTGATCAAAAGGCAAAATGACAAGTCATTGAATTGCACAAACTCGGTGTCGATGTACCGACAAAACATTCATAAATATATTTTTACTGCACCCAGAACTGATCAATCATTAAAGTGTCATCTTCCATCATGACAATGCTCACCTCCACATGTCGGTGAGAGTCAAATAATGATTTACTGAGAATTGGCTGGGGTGATTTGTGTTATCCACCAACATGTATCAGACTTTGCTCCCTCAAATTTTCCCCTCTTCAAAATTCTCTGAACAGTTTGGAATTTACTTTTTTTGAGACTCTACAGAACATCTAAATAATTTCCTTAATATATATATATATATATATTTAAAAAAAAAAGGAATTTTCCAGCTGCCAGAGAGATAACATAACTATTGGCATTCCCCTTTCCATCAAACTTAATGACACTACGGGTTCTATCAGCCCACCGAACCAGGCCAGGGGTTTAACCCCTGCCCTCGCACCTTGGAGAGAGAGAAGCATCGCTTTTGCAACATTGAAAGTTATAATTTTCTACTTGCCAATTGATTGGACTGCCTCTAGCAAAGGGACACTACCCAGAATACCTGGGATGCTACCCCTAGGCTACTAGAGCGATCAGCTCTAGGATTTGCCAGACCCATGGGTCGACCAATGAGTAATCTTACCAGGACCTCCAGAACCACTAGGTCCATGATTTGTATACCTCCGTGGCAGAAGACTGCCTAGGTACAGATCCTAGCCAGTAACTTCGCAGAGTTCTCTACGTCGACCCGGGGGGGGGGGGGGGAAAAAAACCCGCCCGGGGGGGGGGGCGATGCCAGACAGATAGAAAAATGTCATAGAAGAAAATATTACTTATGAAATTTTAGCACTTCCTTATTATTATGACACCTTTTTTTGAACAATAAGTTTGCACCAGGATTATCAAGTTCATACACTCATGTGCAAAATTAAGAGAATTAGCATATTACGTCAAATTTCTGAAAAAACCTATTGGAGAAATCTTGATGAAATTTGGTATCCATATACATTTATAAAAGAGAATGATATGGGTACTCATATGTACCATTTAAAAGTCATTTCATAAGCACATAATTATCAGTGAAGCTCATAGTGTAGGAATGTCCAAAATCCACATTGTGATATCAAGGGAAAATGTAACAGTTGATTCCACTCTTTCATAAGGCAGTTTTCAACTCCGGAATAGTTCCCAGAGAATGATGGCGAGATGAAATTGCCCACACAAGAGCATCCCATACAAGCTCTATAGTATTAAGGTAATGAGATCTGGTGGTCAATCCATGAGACAATTGTGCTCACTTTCCATGTAATCATCAACCAGCTAAGCCTATGTAAAAGTGTTGTCACTCACTAACAGGAATGCAGGATCAATGCACTTCCAAAAAATCAACCATAGGGCCCTAAGTTCTCTCTATTATCTCATAGCAATTAGGAAGCCATTGTCAAACACTTGCAGGGGTGTGCCACTGTCCAACTTCATGCTTGCTCAAATCATTACACCTCTCCACCACTGTAATGATCATTTTCTCTGATGAGGGATGAATAGTACCACTTTCCAGGCTCTCTATAGATATAGGTACAACAAGAATAAGTGTCCAGGTTGAATCTCAACTCAAAATGCATGGTGGGCCACTGAAGTCTGGTTTAAATGCACTCTTTTGTGTGCTGCAGCGAGTGGGACACAAATAGCAGTCTTCTGCCATACAACCTTATTTTATGAAGCCTTCGGGGCAACTTTCAAACTTGAGCATCAATGGCAGCATACTGCTTACAGAAGAGCTGTGAAGCTGTAGCAATGCTGTATCACCATGCCGAAAATGCAAAATAATAATCCTCATTCATCATCGTGGATCTTGATCAATCTTATTCAGGTCTTTTCAATATGGATCCAGTGTCCTGAACTGTTTCTACAAATTGCATTGAGCTCTGTAGTCACCTGCTTGTATTAGCCTGCCTTCAATCAGTGGATGGAGAATTGTAGGTAGGCAGTAGTGGCAATCCAAATTACTGAATACCCACAATTCTCCATGCCATTTTGGCATCCATATGTTCATGGCTACTCATTTCACCTGATACTTTAAAAAATTTATCCAACTCTTGTAAAGAAACACAGCAAATGTTGTGACAGAGTGCAAGCACACAAATCTCCATACCCCCCCCCCACACACACACCACAGCTTTGCAGACACGTATACATACACTTACAGATTCAGCTCTGAATATTTGCATAAATTCTTTGGTGGCATAATTAGTATCTTTGGTTGAATAATTTTCATAAAAACAAACATAATTTGCAAATTCTGCTAATTTTGCAAATGAGTGTATTTACTTCTCACTGTGACTAATGTGCTTCTATGATTGCTTTTAATATGGCATCAGATACATTTTCATGTCTCAAGAACTTTTGCCACATGAACTTCACAAACCAGTATTTGAGATGATGGCAAACTTGGTCTTTTTTATTTTTCTTCTGCTATTTAGTGAAATGCCACAGTCTGTCAACATTTTCTGTACAAACAGCTGTTGTTAAATCAAGAAAATGGAACCAGGGAAATATCTAGTATTATCAAAGAATCCTAGCAGTTTTTCTTTCTTTAGATGATGAACAGATTTCTGTTTATGTTCACATTTTTTTGCAGGATCACTTCTTTACCTATTTGTCATCAGATCAGATGAAGAAAATATCTCTCTCATAAAAGAATTCCTTGTCAATAACTGCATTTTCATAAAGGCCAAGTTGCTTCTGCCCCTACTTAACCAGCATCAGTTCTTCTGCCTGCAATAAATAAGCCACTGGCTGCTACAAATTGTATTCTGAAACCACTGAACCAGTTGTCAAAACCTATCTTTTACTTCACTTGCAACTTACACATTGTACCTCCAAATGCTTTTACTGCTATGTAGCTTTATTTAGTAGCCATTTTCACATTTCAAATCAGAGGTAAAATGTGTCTTTCTAGGAAGAAAGATGTAGCATCTTCTTCGCTTCTTAGTAAATCAAGTACTTTTAACTTTTTTTTTCTCTTAAGAAAATACATTAATGCATTAAATACTTGTGACAACAGGATTATAAGCAAATTGTTGTTAACATTTATAAAAAAAAAAAGTACGATCTTCTAACTATGAGGAAACTATAAATGACTGTCAGTAGGATTGCTGGCTATTTAAAGGTAGCTTAAAATTATGCACACACACACAAAAAGGAACCTTAGTTTGGCATAGATTTTGAATAACTACCAATTTTGAGGGCCCCCCTTTTCTTTACCACTGAAATATTAAAAAAAAAATCCATGAAAAACATCCACTAAGGTTGCCTTCTATTCTCTAATTTTTAATTTTACATTCAGACACTCTCTTTCAGTGCCTTCCTAGTATTAAGATTAATGATTCAATACTGGTCAAAGAATTTTCAGAAACATTATGAACAGTTCATAAATGAACTTTTCCATTACAGGCACAGCGACCAGTTCATAAATAGATTTTTGCCTTTTTCCTAACTAAAATGCTGTGGAACCATCTATTTACATGTTTCTGGGTACATTTGTATTAAATTCCACTGCTATTCGAAGGGCACTTTTTTCTTGTAGTTTAATGTTATCTAAATAGCTGTGGACAAATCTGATCACATTAAGCCAAGAGTAAACCTTTGCCAAACATGGGATGAATGCCATTAATACATTGTGCATATGGGCAAAACTGTATTCTGCAAAGTTAATTCTCTATGGAAAAAATGGGTTAGATATAATTCAGATTAAGTATGTACTATTTACCCAAACATAAATATTATCGTAAATAAAAGGGAAAAATGAAACAAATGTTAATAGAAAGTATTTCCAATAGTGCTTTAGAAGTAGGTACATGATACAATTGTTTTTTAAATAGCTATTCTGACAAAACTCATTAAATGTTTCCAGGTAAGGGGTGGAAAGTTTTTTAATACCTCTCATAAAGTGTTCTATTTCTTCATTTTTTTCAGTGTCCATTACAAAATCAGACAGTTCCTGTGGCTTTTTTGATAATCTGTTTCTATTAACTTCTTGTACGTTAAAAACCTCTTCATTTTCTTCAATATTGATGATTTTACTGCCAGCCAGTGTTTAAGATCATCCATGTTTTCATTTGCTCTTTTGCAATCGTCATTCTTGATTAATTTTTTTATTTCTCCTTTTCCATATCTGAAAATCATCTACCTCACCAACTGCTTTTGCAATTTGTACAGTTTCTTGGGTTTATTTTCAGTCCACGGAAAGCTTTTAACATTTTTCGCAAATTCTAGCAAGCAAGCGCTCATTGTTGATGAATTCACTTGTTCCCATGTGAGTTTAATCATATCTAGGCTGGTCTATATTTTAGGGTGCCCTTGGTTTATCACTAAGTTGTTGTTTCATTTATCGCCATGGTAAAAACACATTTATGGGTAACCCTTGGAAAAAATTGTCGATTTTTGGTGGTACACTGAGTTCGTGCAATTCTTTGACTTGTTATTTTGGCATTGTGTAGCGGTGATTTTGCACCAAAAATCACCGCTGCACAAAGCCAAAGTAACAAGTCAAAGAAATGCACAAACTCAGTATCCATGTACACATCAACCTATTTAAACTTAGAAAAACATCGGAGAATTGCACAAACTTGGCATCATTGTGCACTTTTTTGACTTTGTCCATGTACACATCGATGTATTTTCACTCAAAAAGTCAAAGAAGCAGTCAATTCTACAGTAGAGCCAAACATAAAATACGTAACCTCAATAAACTACATTTTAAATGAAATGATAAAATACCATAAAAAAGAATTTCATCTTAGCACTACACAAAGGGTATATCCACTTACCTTTATTTTGAAATTTCGGCATCTTCAATCAATATTCCTTAACAGCATCTCAAAAACTTACTAAAATTATCTGAACTAGAATCTGTATACTGACGTCGCCACATAAATTCACAAAAAATAAGAGTAAAAAATATGCTTTGTAGTGCCAGTATCCTCCAAAGATACGCATTTCCTTCCTACAAAAAGGACACTTATAATGGCTATTAAGTAAACCTTCATTTACACACCATGTTAATTAATGCTTTTTTCCTTTTGTTCCAAATCGTATATAAATTCAAATTAATTTCACCACATTCAGGCATTTTAACGTGTAAACCACCAATGTACTTGCTAACCAACATCCAACATACAAGCCCTTACAAATCTTTTTCCATCATTCAATTCAATGCATACAACCTTGACAAGTTGTTGTTTCATTTATGGTAATGTGAGTAGTTGAATGTGATGGAATTCCTATTATGATGTGATTGGTTGCATGATTGCATTTAATTTAAATGATAGAAAAATGTTTGTAAGGGCTTATTTATGTTTTAAGGTTTATCCTAAGTTTATTAACAGTTATTTTAAGTTTTGAATCTTTCCTATCTGATTCTAATTTCAGCTTACAATTTCCTGCCACAATGTAAATTCAGAAACGCAGTTAATGCAAATGAGAAAGAGTACTATTTAAGTCGTGACTTCACCGACTTCAAGAGAGAGAGTATGATTCCCTGACTAGTGCGTGTTTGCCTTTTGACTATGTCTCTCTTAGCTGTTACTACGCTCGGCCATACCTTAGGCCCTTGCTTGGCTTCGATTTAATTAATACTTAGGGGCCAACTAGTTAGATTCTGATAGCTTCGGCTACACCTTTCAAATAGCTTAGTTAAGGTAGTTTTAGTTTAAAATTATTATTTTAAGTTCTAGCCCAAATGGAGGCTTTGTGTAAAGTTCCAAGTAGGAACTGATTGTAAATATACTGAAAAATAAAGGGTTACAAACCCTTTAAGTCTTACGTGTTCTGTTCACATACTTAAGCGATTATTCATTTGTTAGTGTTTGTGGGGTTTTAAGTTAGAACTTTAGATTTAAATAGTAAAACCCCACAATGTGTTCGACTCTAGTTAGGAAGTATGTTGCTCATTTTGCGCTTTACACTATATATACAAAAATGAATATGTCTCTGGTAATACAATTAATGTGAAGTTTCTGTATACTTGGATTGGGAAAGAAAACGCTGATTGACTGGTGTGCAAATGAAGATTTAAATAGCTTCATTCGCCTCTCGGTAAATTATGCAGCGAGATTTACGGATTTCGTAACAGGAGCTCATATCAACACTATAGAAGGTATGTGGGGTGTAATAAAAAAGAATTTTCGACAGAAATGCTACCGACAGTCTGGCAGTATACAAGATATTTTTCATTACTTTCATCAATCAATGTGGCAACAGCAGTATACAGATTCTAGTTCAGACAATTTTAATTTCGTTTTTGGATGCTGTTAAGGAATTCTGTGTGCCTCACGTACTGAAGAAACAGATATTTTTTTAAAATAAGGTAAGTTGATATTTCCTTTTTGAATAGCATAGAATCCATAACATGCATTATCATTCACATGTTATCTCCTTGTTTGACTTAAAATGCACTTTATTGAGATTAGATATTTTTTGTTTTAAATATGAAGCAGCACCCTGCAATATACTTTTACCCTTACCTATGCAGTGACTTATGCAGAATTGCTTCCAAAATACCATTAGTGTGTTGCGCATTCCTTCATCTAGTATTTTATTTGCAGAAATCTCACACAATAGGCTTTGATTTTCTTTTTTTTTTTAATGATTCCTTGATATATTGGTTGAATTAAGGAAGTGGTATTCGGAGGAAGAAATAAAACCTCTGGATTTGGATGCAACACTGTGAGGGCTTCAGTATTGTGCCCTGGAGCATTATCGAGAATTAGGAAAACTTCAAACCTCTGGTTTTGCTGTTCTCAGCAGCCACTGTCTTTTCGAAGAAAGAATTTTTAAACCAATCATTAAAGAAGACTATAGCACAGCGGTAGATGTTCTACAGCAATACCACATGTAATTGAAATTCCCGCACTAGTCAAATTAAGATAAAGAATATAAGCAAAATCGTATTAAGCAAGTCCATATTTGACAGGTTTTACTGTACTGTGCTTTCGTGTTAAAGCAGCGGTAAAAGTTTACAATTGGGTGAACCCCCTTTTCTTTTGACGATTCTTTTTTTACACCCAGATTGGCACCAGAAGGCACAATTTCAAGATGGCTGCTACACAAACCCAAAATAAGAAGTCAAAGAACTGCACAAACTCAGTATCCATGTACACATCGATCTATTTTATCCTGGTAAACAGAAATGGGATTTCATCGCCAAAACTGAACAAAATTTGTTGCTAATCGAAGAGTCACCCAATTCTACACTAAAGCCAAAACAGCTTCCATTCTAGTTGCCAAAACAGGCAAACTTAAATTCACTATCTGTAATGGGCCAATTTCAAATGTTGCCTAAAGTTTAAGTGGCAATGTTAACAAAGAATGTATTTCCAGGCAACACCCAAAAAAATACTCAATTCCTTGTAGTGCTACATATCAAGCAGCATTATTAGGAGGAAGCATTATAACTGAAACACTGATTTTCGATATAAAGTACTTAAATAGCAAAAACATAATGCATATGACAGAACAATTTGTTAAAATTGCTTAAATATCCCTTTCATATATTTGATGGAAAAGTTCACTTTGTTAATAAAAAAGAAAAATATACAAACAGATAACCTAATAAAACATATGTGGTTTAGCAAATAACATAAATCACTATGTTACTAATACTCACTATGTATTAGTGATACGAGTACAATATGAAAGTAGACGTATACATGCTTTGTAAATGTGATAAAGCTAACATACAACAAGGAACATAAAGTAGAATTACAAGTGGCATTTATGAAAAGTAAAGTAAGTTGAATTCAATAGCAGCATTTAAGACAAATCAATAATGCCGTCATATTATACAAATGTCTAAAATAAATAATTTTCATGAACTAAATCCTTTTACGAGGTAAATAAGAGAAATAACTGAACTATTATAGTTTTTGATGAAAACCCTCTTCATTTTTTACTTAATAAGCTCACACCCGGAAAACAATTTCTTCTTATCGAAACAAAGTTTTTAAAATAACAAAGGGAAAGAAAAATATTTAAGTTGTAAATTTCATTTTTGTTTAGAAAATATGCCCATTCTGGAAATTATTATTGTATCAAATAAATGGACACAGATCAAATTCCGAATTTAAGCAAGGCATAAAAATAATAATAAAGGACACTAAAATTTAGATTTTTGTTGTTACTGCAAATAATTACAGGTTCGTTTTTAAAAGGCTCAGTGAATACACAATTTTTAAATATTTATGTTTTAAAAATTACGTACTTTGAACACACATAACATCATTCGAAGAAATTATACAGCGCAGCATTTTTCCGAAATTCAATATTCAATCATTTTATAAAATGCGAAAAACGCAAAATATGAAAAATAATTCTTCATTAACTATTTTTAAATTAAGAAATAGATGAAACAGAAGAAAATACAAACTTTTTCACAATGAAATTTATTATTATCTGTAATTTAAAACTTTACCACACTGCTATTCAAATTTAGAGTAATTTAAACAGAGGGGGAAATTAAAAATACAAAAATAAAAATAATAGGGTTAACGGTTAACAGTTAACAGTTTCGTTCGGTTAACAGTTAGTCTATTTTTTAACAATGTTTATATCAAGATCAGTAAAATACTTTCTTATAAGGTTGGCGCATTTTTAAAGCGATAGCTACTGCGCATGCTCTATGACGTCACTAACACGTCACTCGTAGACCCAAATTCCTTCCCGCCGACGCTGTTCTGCTGTATTTGCGCGTTGTTGGTTTAAATGTGTGATTAAAAATGCCTGGAACACGATGTACTGTAGCTGTATGCAATAATAGTTACATAAAAACAAAATGTAGTCCAGATACTAAGGATATAACATATCATAAATTTCCTTCAAATCAAGAAGTAAGAAATATTTGGATTCAACGCTGTAGGCGAGCTGGGAAATGGAATCCAAATGCTGCACATATTTGTTCCATTCATTTTACAGCCAATGATTTTGAGAGAAATTTGAAAGCAGAAATTTTTAGCATGTTTAACAAATTCTTAGCTTACAAATTTACTATCTGCCTCTAAAGGTCTATCTTATTTTAGTGGTGATAAATGCAAACTTATTTTGCATACTTAAATTCTGTATTTAATTTTATAGTAACCACACTTTATATCATCTGTGTTTATTAAGTATAACAGAATTGTCTATAAATATGTAAAGTGTTATATATTGCATTAAGAATTGTTCAATGGAAATGTAAATAGTGTGCTATATTGGGAAAAGTAAAATTATTTCAAAACAGATTTTGATTTTGCTTAAGTACTTAAAAACATGTACCTTGAAACTTAATTCTTTTGATTATTATTGGCATATATTTTATCCCATATGTTTTACTTATCTTTAATAATGGAAACTCCACTAACATTTCATTAAATAAAAAAATTCTGTTTAGTAAAATTAGTCTTATTAGTCTTAGTATGTACAATTTCAACATCACTTAAAATATTTCGCACACATTACAAAATAAATCATTAAGTTTATCGAATAGTGTTTCAGTCAAGCATATTCATAGTGAATAACTTCTAAGGTGACAGCCTGTAATTACAGATTAATTGATTCTTATATGAAGATGGTCATTTTAAAGAAGTGATGCTCTGTATCAATACTTATATTCTCAGAAATACTTATCAATTTTAGAAATGGCCATCTTAGGGTAATAGTTCATCAACCATCAAAAATGCTTTTGCTTGTGAAGGTAAGGTTTTGCCTTTCAAATTATGGATAAAAATTCTGATTTCCATAAAAGAAATAAACATACTGAATTTAAATTTACAATTTACATTCACATTGTATTTATTTCCCTTAAGACACCTGGAGAAATGGAATTTTTAAGAAAATTATACTTGCTTTATGTGTAGTTAATCAGACAAACAAGAATATGTTTTGAACTGAAGGCAAGTATAAACTAATCTACATTTGAAAAGAAGCAAAAATTTTCTCAAATACCTTAATTTACTAAAAACAAAGGTATTCCTGTTGCTTTTATATAATCATATTTTATAGAAAATTATAACTTAGTGTATACAAAGAAAATATTCTAATCAAACATCTCCGGATTCGACAAATTTCACCCAAAATTATGAAGGAAGGTGAAATTTTCTGAAAAATAATAAAAAAAAAAAATTCCCAAGTAATTACAAAACTAAAATATGCAACATTTCATTACTAATTTATTACAGTTTATGTGATGCGGCGAAAACTGAAACATAGCTCAATAAATTATAAACATACTTAAACACACTGTTTTACACAGTAGCTGAAATACATTCGTAAAAAATAGTATATTTAATGACTTGCCAGTTTAGTTTAATTCAACAGCGTGAACAATGATTATTTCATATATTTTTCGCAACTTGAAAGTATAAACACAATAAAATGTTGTTTTGTTTTAATAGCATATAACATAATTAAAAAATAATGTTTCATAAAGCATTCTACATTCCAAAATATCAATAGGATGCTGGCATATATCGTAAACACGACATAAACAAGAGTACGACGGGTCTACGAGCTACGTCACAAACAGGCAGCCAATGATTGCTGAGCTACCCGAATGCACAAACCTTTAGGATATTTTAGAAACCTTGGTTTATATCAAGATCAGTAAAATACTTTCTTCTTTATTTTAGAAACCTTGGTTTATATATATACTAAAAAAAAAGCTTTTTTACGAATAGAGAATGTTTGTTAAATTCAGATTTAAAGAAAAAGCTTTTATACGGGGATGGGGAATAGCTCCTAACTAGTATAATCTGTTACATATGGGCAAGGAGAATAAAATGATCAGAATACCATTTTTCTTGTTGAGTTCATACTCATAGCTACTGAGCACAAGAGTGGTTTTCAATTATTAAAAAAAGCGGAGCCAGGGAAGATTTTACTAGCTTAGGTGTTGCTTACACGCGGGGAATTTTTGGTGCCAATGCTTTTAGAAAATACTTTTAATATAAAGAAAAGTACTTTTTATAACTTTATTCTTACTGCTGAATATATTTCGCACACAATTTTTTAGATCAATAAAAAGGGATATAATGATCTCTTCCAAAAAAAAAAATCTGACTTTCGAACAAATATTTTAGTATCAAATACTTTTGCAATTTATGATACTTATTTTCAAGCCAGAATTTTTTCTGAAATTAGAAATGTTTCAGTCTGTCAGAAAAGGAAAATAGGTATAATCATAAATGAAATAAAATTAAACTAAGCATAAAGAGATAAAAAAATTAACAACTCAAGTTAAATTACTGACAAATAGTAAAATAACAAATTCAATTGCCGTAACTTATCTTATTTAGAGATTCGGCTAAGCTTCTGATTTCATTCTATAAATCTCAAAATGTAGGAACGAAACTCTAATGCGTTAGTCTGAATTAAATTCTTGTTCAGAACTGCTTATTTTATGCTACAAATTTTAAAAAAATATTAAGACTATAAAGACATGTACAGTAAAGAGCTGACTGGGGATGAGAAAAGTAAGCCTTGCTAGGGACACTATCTGTCAAGCAGGGTACCGTTCGTGATAAAAAATGTCGACTTCATTGGCTAGAGTCAAACTTGGGAACGCGAAGCTTAGATCGTCAGACCTAAAGCACACTTACGATATATAGGGATACTGAAACTTAATTTAATCTTCAGTGTAACACCACTACCCTCATTTAAAATTCGTGTGGGATGAATAGGAAAAATTTCGTAAAAAATAAATTTAAAAAAAATTCATTAAAAAATAAAAAATCTGAAAGGTTTCAGATTTTAAATTACGTCAAAAGGGGAGTTTTTTCAACGTTTTGTTACCTTTATTTATTAAATATCATGTTCTTCGCACTTAAACCACAAAATTCAGTTCAACAGCAGTATCGCAAATTAATTTTAAAATGAGCATATCTTTAGAATTTCCGATACACAGTTCCGCGCGCTAGAGATAAATAAAAATTTTCCCGCTTAGAGTGTGTTGCCATTGCTCGCTTTTACATCGTTGAGTTTGTTCATCAAAAGTTCGTTAAAGTTTTGCAAAATATGAACTAGATAATAAAACAAATTCCGAATTTCAAATTTGGGCTTCCAGATGCCCATATTCGGGTGGAAAAGTACGTTATTCAAAATTGGATGGCTCTAGGTACCGTTGTTTTATCACAATGCGAGAAACATACATCCATTGCAGATTCTTCATTATTTAATTCTTTTAAATATAATCCAGGGCGAAAATGTTTGGTGGCAACAATTTGAAAAGTGATACAACGCTTTTAGTGATTCGACGCAAAATCGCAAAACGAAAACAATAGTCCTTCAGGGACAAAGCCCCTTTGGACTAATAAAAAAAAAAGGTTTCAAATTTTAAATTACGTCCGAAGGGACATTTTTTAACATTTTCTATGTTACCCTTATTAGTCCAAAGGGATTTAGTCCCGAAGGACTATTACTTTCGTTTTGCGATTTTGCGTTGATTCACTCTGAATGCCCGATTCACTTTTCAAATTGTTGCCACTAAATGTTATCGCTCTGCATTAAAGTTTAAAAAATGAAAAATCTGCTTGAATGTATGCACGTTTTTTTTTTTTTTGACGTAGCTTTCTCTTCAAAAATCGTCTGCGTGCGTTGCACGGGAAAATAAAAAGGAATTTTAATTACAGTTCTAAATAAATAGCCAAATAAATGTGAAATTCGTAACAATATTCTCTAAAACTTTAACGAATTTTTCATTAACAAACTCAAAGATTTCAAAGCCAGCAATACCAACGTTGTACAGAAAAACATTTTT
>KK122158.1:332200-387411 GCA_000611955.2 Stegodyphus mimosarum
TTAACTAAATATCATGTTCTTCACTTAAAACTGTTCAAGAGCAATGTCGCAAAATAATTTTAAAAACGGCATAATTTCCGATACACAGTTACGCGCGCTGGAGCTAAATTTTTTTTTCTGTATAACGTTGCCATTGCTCGCTCTGAAATCCTTGAGTTTATAAACCAAAAATTCGTTAAAGTTTTACAAAATTGGAAATCGATAATAAAACAAATTCCAAATTTCAAATTTGGGCTTACAGATGCCCATATTCGCATGAGGATTACGTTATTCAAAATTTGATGGCTCTAGGTACCGTTGTTTTATCACAATACGAGAAACATGCATACATTTATGCAGATTCTTCATTATTTAATTTCTTTAGATATAATTCGGGACTCTAATATTTGGCGGCAACAATTTGAAATCTGAACTGGCATTTATAGTGAACCAACGCAAAATGAAAACGAAATTTATAGTCCTGGGCAAATTCCCCCTTTTGGACTTGAAAAAAATCTGAAAGCTTTCAGATTTTACATTACATGAGCAGTTTTTTTAACGTTTTGTGTGTTACGTTTATTTATTAACTATCATGTTTTTCGCACCTAAACCATAAAATTCAGTTCAAGAGCAATATCGCAAAATAATTTTAAATTGAGCATATCTTTAAAATTTCCGATGCACAGTCTCACGCGTTGGAGATAAAAATGTTTTTTCTGTACAACGTTGCCATTGCTGGCTTTGAAATCCTTGAGTTTTTTAATCAAATATTCGTTAAAGTTTTACAAAGTATGAAATCGATAATAAAACAAATTCCAAATTTCAAATTTGGACTTCCAGATGCCCTTATTCGCAGTAGGATTATGTCATTCAAAATTCGATGGCTCTAAGTACCGTCCTTTTATCACAATGCGAGAAGTACACATACATTTATGCACATTCTTCATTATTTAATTTCTTTAAATATAATATAGGGCTGCAATGTTTTGTGGCAACAGTTTGAAAAGTGAACCGACATTATTTTAATGTTTCCGACGCAAAATGCCGAAAGGAAAACAATAGTTCTTCAGAGACAAAGCCCCTTTGGACTAAAAAAAAACTTTTTTTAATTCTTAAAGTTTCTGAAGATTTCAAAAATAACTCTCTTCGAAACGTTTGGCTGAACCGAAAAAAAATAATTTAAAGGCATTTCAAATAAAGCTATTAAATTTTTATTAGCTTTTTGAAAAACTATTTCTGTGAACAAGGATTTTCTTCCATGTCACACTTAAAAAATAAATACAGAACAAAATTAAAAGAGGATCCTAATTTAAGGTTAAAACTAAATGAAATAAGAGCACACATAAAGAAATTGATCTCTCTTTATCAGGCTCAAATTTCAGACTAAATTTTAGAATTAAAGAATTACAACTTAAATTTTGATAATTAAAATGGTAACCAACTTTCAATCTAATTTTTTACGTGTGCATATTTAATAGAAATAGCCAATAGGTTGTGGAAATGGAAAAAATATATATTTTTTTAATATTTCTATTAAGAAATTGTAAAACATAATGGTGGTACTAAAGATTTTCAATTTTTGTTTAGGTACTACTGTGATACTTCTTTCGCAATTGAAGCAAACTCCATTAATGGAACACAGTAATAACTTTATTTAATACTCAATATGGCGACATGCAAGCAAGATGAGAAAACGTATTCTAACTTATTTAAAATAAAATAATTACAGTCTTCGTGCAAGAGCCGCATGCCTGCGTTTAAAATATTGACATTAACATATACATTAATCTTCACCTATTTAAATTGTACAAGAGATTAACAACAATATTGTTACGGAGTTTCTTCTTTTATTATTGCGAATTAAATTACGCTTGATTCATTCTGGAATTGTCATTTAAGTTATTAGTTGCTTTTAGGGATCGGAGTTTTAATTGGAAAAAACTGTTTTTTTAATTGTCTTAACTGTAGTTGGTGTTTTATGTTTTTCTATATTTCTCAATTTTTAATGAAAATATTTTGAACTTTTATGTGTTTGTGCCTTACTGCGAAGTGAGAACTGAATTAATTAGTAGCGCATGCACATTAGATAAGCGGCGCTTAATTGTCTGTGTTTAGCGCCGAAGTGTAGCTACGGCAAATAAATATAGTGAATCTTAAAGAATGCATTTATTTTGTTGTGGTTTTTGCGCTATTCACGAAGTACATTTAACTGAAAATTCGTTAACTGTTAATTCAATATGTTTAAATCAAATGCAGGAAAATTGGGTATAATTTAATATCCCTTACAAGGAAGGCATGCGGTGTATATATCAGATTGTTTAGTTCAGTTATAATTTTTTTTTCCGGATGCAAACACATTTTTCACTCATTGTATGCATTTGTGCACATGCACTCGATTACACTTCGTACAACGGCCCCTTAACGGCTGGGCGGTTATGCCGCTGAACACTGGTAGTTCGGTCCAACTTTCGAATGTGTACCGTGTATGATACGTGAATATCTAACGAATATTAACATAACGAATAGTAATATAACGAATCTACTATTGAAACATGAAACTCCCCGAAAATTTCAGCGATTACACTTCATGCAAGGGCCCTGCAGCGGTTGAGCGGTTAAATCGCTTAACACTGGTAGTTCGGTCCAGCTTTCGAATCCCGGGCAAAGCATGGGTGTTTCCGTGATTTTCCTCATGTGTAATGTGTATCAGTATCTTGTGGATGCATACGTGAATAAAGCGGGCGCAACCCGCTCAGTTGGCGCTCTCTTCCGCTGCATGGGTGTTTTCGAGATTTTCCGCATGGGGAATGTGTATGCAGTATCTTGTGGATGCATACGCTAATAAAGCGGACTCAGCCCGCTCAACTGGCATGCTTGCCATCTAGAAAATCGCTGAACACTGGTGTTAGGTCCACGAATCCCAGCGAACGCGCGGGTGTTTTCGCGATTTTCCGCATGTGTACCGTGTATGGAGCATCTTGTGGATGCATACGTGAATAAAGCAGGCGCAGCCCGCTCTGCTAGCGGGCCCTCCCGCTGCATGGGATTTTTCGAGATTTTCCGCATGGGGAATGTGTATGCAGTATCTTTTGAATGCATACGTGAATGTGGATGCATACGTGAATAAAGCTTTGAATCCAGGCGAACAAGCGGGCTTGCCCGCTAGTTTGTATTTATTTAGCTATTTATTTAGAATTGTAATTAAAATTGTTTTATTTCCCCGTGCAATGCAGCACTAGACTTATTTGAAAAGAAAGCTACGCCAGAAAAGTAAAAATACAAGAGCGCATGCACTTAATATTTAATAAATAGATATCTCGTAATTGTACTGTTTTGCCATCCAGAAAAATCGAGAAAATAGATTTTACGAAAATATTCTCGTGATGATCAAAAAGCTCATAAAAGCCGAATTACATCTCAGCTCAATTGTTTTAAGCGAACTGTTGTTGTTTACTTGGTGCTGTTATTGATTTTAGCTGATTCGCTGTGAGATCTAATTAGTTTTTCTGTATTTTGAACTTGAGCTTCTGTTTATATTCTTGTACTTTAAAAATACAGGGTGTTTATACAGTCCCGGACCCATTTTGATGTTTAATAACTCATAAAATAATGAAGATATAGACAAACTTATGGCATTTATTGATGGAATAGCTTATATATTTTCCTTTTCATGTTTGAATATCTTTACTTTTGTAAATATCGTCTGCGCGTGTGGTTAATTTCAGATAATTTCACTTTCCAGTCTAAATATCTGTACTTTTCTAAATATCGTCTGCTTATTAATTGAATTTTTCTCTCTTTTGTTTTTGGCAACTATTGCCTATTATTATAGGCCTAGGAGGAAGGCCTTTGCAACAGATATGCTAAGGAGGATAGAAGATGCTGCTGAATTTCTGAAGCGCATAATGTTCTCCGACGAAGCATCCTTTCATCTTTCTGGCACTGTTAATCGCCATAATGTTTGCATATGGGGATCTGAAAACCCCCATGAATACCGTGAGGCACAAAGGGATTCCCAAAGGTTAATGTGTGGTGTGCACTAATGCACGACCTTGTCATTGGGCCTTTCTTTTTCACAGAAAAGACGGTCTCATCAGTCGTATACTTAGACATGTTGGAAAACTTCGTATTTCTACAACTAGAAGAGCTTCAGCCACATGTCTTTTTGCAACAAGATGGTGCATCACCTCATTGGGGTACCATCGTTCGTAGTTCTTTGAATGACCATTTTACAGGAAGATAAATTGGGCGAGGAGGTCCAATTCTTTGGCCACACAGATCACCTGATATAACGCCTCTGGACTTTTTCCTTTGGGGATTTGTAAAGGACAACGTTTACAGGAGGAGAGTGTCGAACATTTATGACCTAAAAGCCAGAATTACAACCGCAATAGCCTCTTTGCATGCTGACATGCTTGCCAGTACCTGGCTTGAAATTGAATCAACTTGATATTCTCCGTGCGACGAAGGGGGCACACGTGGAAGTTAATTGACAAAGGTCATGAAACGTTTTGAGTCTATCTAACCATTTATATTATTAATTTTAATCTATCTTTATTATTTTATGAGTTATTAAATATCAAAATGGGTCCGGGACTTTATAAACACCCTGTATAAGTTGTGTAAGATATTGTGAAATTGTACGAATATCTCTGAGGAAATATTTTAGCATTTTGTTTTATTTCTTGTGAAAAGAATAAATTTTATTAACTTTTTAACGACTTGTGCATTCAATCCATTAGAAACCCGTACGTACGCAACAATATTTAAAACTGTTACAACCTCTCCTCCAACGGGGAGACTTTTTCTGAAGGGAAAAGTTCTATAAAATTGGAAAGTTTATGAGCTCGGCTTTCTCATTTATTTAAGAGAAGGCAAAGAAATATCTGTTACCGCAACAGCATCTAAATATTTGACGACACACACAAAAGTGTAATAATATATTTTTTTCCAATCCTTGAAGTAGGTAGCGGACCAACAGCATCAACATTTATTTTAGTGAATATTTCGGAAATGACCGGTACTAACATCATTGGAGACTTCTTTTTGTCATTTTCATCTGTTCCATCAACATTTCCTGGGTTTTATAAAACATCACAGGGTTTTATAAATCTTTGCTTTCTTTGTAACACCTCGTCCAATAAAAATGTCCGGCTGGGCCAGTCATTGGTCTTTTTAACACCCAAATGACAAGAAGCTCCTTCCTGGGACATCTTTATAATGGGCAACTTGTGTTTTTCAGGTATAACAACAAGCTGTCTTTCAAAGCCCGTTTTAGCTGTCGTTTAGTTCACTAAAAGAGCCGTCCTCTCAGACTATAGTTCTCATTTTTGCATGTACTTGCCTTAACTTCTTGGATGATTTTAGATAGTTCCTTATCAGTATGCTGAAGCTTGCAACATCCTTTAAGTCAATGTTTATTAATTTCATCTTCCGTGTTTAATTCCGGTAATTTAACTTCTTCAAAGACATCTCTGGTTGCTCCATTTTCTTCCTCTATCTGTTCTAAGATTTTCTCTTCATCGCTTTTAGATATTTCTCTTTGCCCTTGAGCTCTAGTAGAGAAGGCATTAACCTGGTATCACTAATATTAGTTTCAGTGATGAACTAATAAAATAAGGCAATTCAATATTAGCAGGAAGTAAGGCTATCCTTTAATATAAGTCCACCCAGATTTTTCACCAAAAAATATCCCCAAGCATAGCAATAAATGATAGGATGTACCCATAGCATTCGACAACCCCGGAAACCCATAGTATTCGGAAACCAATAGCATTCGACAAATGCAATGTAAACAACTGTAAATTTCTGGAACTACGGTTATAGCCAACATTTACAGCTAATAGTGGTCAATTACATTTATTCAGTTTCATTACAAATTACCGAGATATTCATTTACAGTTGAATGTACGTGACCCTGTATCACTTTTCCGGCATAGCTTTCTCTTAAAATTTGTCTCTCTCCGCACTGCACGAGGAAATTATAATTCTACTAAAATTAAATATCTAAATACAAAATTCATAACACTGTTATTTTTAATATTATGCTTTAACGCTCAGTTTATTTAACGTTCAGAAATCCTGGAAAATATTGTTTTTGAGATAAGATTTTTGGCTATTTTGGGGTGAGAGGTGAGATTTTTAACCCGCTGTTAGTGATGTTGTAATTAAGTATCAGGAGATCTTCACGGAAAATTTAAGGGGGGGGGATTTACAAACAAGCGTAAAAGTTTGGGAAAGCCGGGCATTCCGAGCAGATATTTTATGTATGAATAAACAAGAGAGTATGAACTTTTTAGAGGAATTTTGATGGACTGTGGATTATTAAAGGATAGTGTTAGAAACAAGCCTGAGTTGTTATCTTTTTTTTCATAGTTTGCCATTATAAGAGTGGTAACTTTATTGTTGATGTTCGATGGATTTTGAAAATAAACACGATGCTTTGGAATGTTAGATGTAAAGTTATTTTATTTTAAGTTTATTAGGAGAAAGGAGAACGGTTAGTTCTTGCAAATCTCGAACAATTACTGACGACGGACGTGATCGGTAAAATAATCCAAGGTAATTTTATTGGTTTTATCGAATTTAATTTTACTTGATTTTAGTGAAATGGAATGGTTAATTGAGAAAAGAAAACCTGTCAGAGCGTCATTTACGAAAACAATTAATGATATTTTGCAGGAATTAGAAAAGGAGATTCCTGACGAAAAATCTATGAAACCAAAACTTGTTACTTTAGAACGTTTATTGAACTTAATGCATTGGTTATTATTGAACTTAATGCATTTGGTACTCAAATATTAAATTCGGAATTTTCTTCAAATGATCAGTTTGAAAGTGAATGAGCTAAAGTTGAAGAATACAAGGAAAAATTAGATTTAATACGAGTAGAAACGGAATTATTTTTCAATCGCCAAACGACACAATCCATTGGCAATGTGCCGCCGAATTCGAACAAACGGAAATTGAAATTACCTAAAATAGAGTTAAAACGATTCGGTGGCGAAATTAAAGATTGGTTACCGTTTTGGAAACAATTCGACGAATACATAAAGATAAAGAAATTTAAAACGAGGACAAGATGCATTATCTCGTGCAAGCCACCATGCCCGGTACGAGACCGCTTTATATTGCAAACAGCTTCCCTGCAACTGCCGAAAATTATGAAAAGGTTATAGAAAGCCTAAGAAATAGGTTCTGAAGGGAAGAATTGTTGGTAGAATTCTATATTCGGGAATTATTAGGTCTGATTATTAAAAATGTTTCTGATCAAAGGGGAAAATGCAGTATATCAGAATTGTATGATAAATTAGAGTCGTATTTACGTTCGTTGGAGTCAACAAGAATGACAAGCCACAAATACGCTGCAGTGCTGTTACCGCTCGTGGAATCCTGCATTTCGAGGAAATTTTACAAGTCTGGCTTAGAAATTATGCATCTATAATTACAGCAGAAAATTTTCACGCTGAAAAATTGAAACAATTATTATTTTTAAAGAATGAAGTGGAAGGAGAGCAGAGAATTTCTTTGAAGAAAGCTGGATTAATTGATTCGGGGGCAAATAACGAAAGTAGAAGAGATAAAATGTACCAGGGTGAATATTTCGTGCCTACAGCGAATGATTTATTCTCAGAAAATTATAATGAAAAGAAAATTATAGTGAAAATATTCTTATTATAATGAAAAGAATTCTTGCATATTTTGTGAGAAAAATTATGGAAATCGAGATTGCTTTGTTGCTCAGAAGATCACTGAATCAAAAGTATGATGAAATTAAGAAAAAGAAGGGTTACTTCTTCTGCCTCAAAATTGGACACAGGGCCAAGCAATGCAAGACAAATGTACAATGCTCGAAAAGACGTTGGGGTATAATGTGTCCGGATTTGCACACCAATGGAAAGGGAAATGAAGTTGCAAAGAATAAAGAAGAGGAAACACAAAACGTATCCCCTTCGAGCCCTAATTTCCTAGATGAAGTGTTTCTTCAAACACTGTTAATTAATATCAACGCAAACAAAAAGCAGAAGACAGTAAGGGCACTTATCGACACAGGATCGCAACGTTTATATACATTAAAGGAGACTGTTGTAGACATAGGGTGCCACGCAGTTGGATTTGAATCTTTAATTCCGACACTTTTTGGAGGCGTAACAACAAGGAGAAAAATTCACAAACGCTATGAAGTGAACGTTACAAGCCTAAAAGACGAAAATTTTTCTAGACGATTAATCTTGTTGGAACAGTCGAAGATTTGTGGCCCAGTAGTCAGTTTACAGCCTGGAGCATGGATAGAAGAACTAAGGCAGAAAAATATCGATACATCTGATGTAGGAAGAAGGGATTTGAAAATAGAAGTTCTTATTGGAGCTGAAGTTGTAGGTGCACTGTTAGCCAGAAGAATTCAGAAATTAGAAAATAGGCTGACTGCTGTGGAATCACTACTTGGATGGACAATCATGGGAAAGATAAATGATTACTTTTCAGAAAGAAACTCCTTGTCCATGCCATCAGCAATAAGGTCCATGTTGAAACAGCAGTGACATAGAAAACTTGTGGAAGCTAGAAGCACTGGGCATAACAGATGCTAAAGAAAATAAAACTAGTTCAGAGTTTGAAGAAGCAGTGTGGGATCACTTTCACAAGACTCCGAAGAGGGTGGACGATCGATACGAAGTCAGTTTAACCATAAAGATTAACCATAAAGAAACGTTACCAAGTAACAGAGAAGTTGCTGAAAAACGATTGATCTCCACGATAAAGAAGCTCATGTTGAAATATAAATTTGAAACATACAATGCAGTGTTCGAAGAGTGGCTCGAATCTAGAGTAATAGAAGAAGTACCAGAAGAAGAGGAACAAGTTAACAATCCTTACCCTCCCCACAGACCAGTCTTCAAAGATAACTGTGCAACAGCAGTAAGACCTGTATTTGACGCCTCATGCAAGCAAAAGGATTTTCCTTCACTTAACAACTGTCTAACAAAAAGACAAAATTGAATTGAATTGATACCTAGATTACTTCTTGAATTCAGGCAAGGAAAAATAGGGATTATCTCAGATATTAGAAGAGTTTTTCTTCAAATAACTGTTCAAAGAAATTATCGTAATTTCTTAAGATTCTTGTGGTGGTAAAACTCAGAACAAAAGGAAATAAGAAAATTTCGCCTTTGCAGAGTAGTCTTCGGACTAAAATGCAGTCCGTTTCTTTTAGGAGCAGTGATCAACTCTCATTTGAATGAATGTGAACCTCCTTTGAAGGAAGTGGCTACAAAACTAAAAAATTCCTTCTATGTTGACAACTGCGTCACTTCAGTGAATTCAAATGAAAAAACAGAATATTTTATTGCAAAATCAATTCAGTTAATGGCAAGTGCTAACTTAAGAGGTGGGAACAAACAGAACTGAGCAATGAAAAATCTAAAATTAGTGAACCATTGAGAGTACTTGGTCTTCTGTGGGATAAATATGAAGACTCATTGTTTTGTGACATCCATAATATCGACTTGATTGATCTCTCAGTGACAAAACGAAACGTACTATCAACTGTGCAGAGAGGTTTTTGACCCAATAGGTTTCACCTGGCCTTTTACACTCCTTCCAAAGTTATACTTGCAAAAGAGCTGGGAAATCAAAATCACTGGAAATATCAAAAAAAATTCTTGAAGTGGGTCAAGGAATTACCCTTGTTATCATCCATGAAGATTCCCAGACTACTTCCACTGACAGAAGGACAATCTTTCAGTTTGCATATGTTTGCCGATGCTTCACAGGGATCGTATGCAAGTGCAGTATATTTGAGAAGTCAAAATAAAGAAGAAGTCAAAGCGACTCTAGTGAAAGCCAAAGCACGAGTAGCTCCCTTGAAAAAACAAATATACCACAACTTGAATTGCTTGCTTGTCTTATTGGAGTACGATTAGCCTCATTTGTCAAGAAGAATCGAAGAATCTTAGGTCGAAATTTCAAAGGAATATTACTGGACCGATTTTTCTACAGCACTATTCTGGATAAAGAACATAGCAGTTTAGAGCATTTTGGTGAATAATAGAGTTTTAGAAATTAGAATCCTATCGGACGGTGAAAATTGGCACCATGTACCAGGTGCAGAAAAACCATCCGATATGTCATCAAGAGGATGTTCTGTGAAGAAACTTATTGAATCTAAATGGTGGGAAGGCCCACCTTGGTTGGCACTGCCGGAAGAAGAATGACCTCATTCTATCCTAGCCGATAATAAAGAAGAGTTTAATACTGAAAAACGTAAAGCAGTTATAGTTTAAGTAATGCTAGCGATATATCTTCTCAATTTTTGGATATTTTTCGAAGTATAAGAAAATACTGAGAATGATTGGATAGATACACAGATTCAGAGGAAATACCCGGAAGAGGAAAGAAGAAAGAGACGCAGGAGAGTTAAAACTTTATGAATTGACAAGAGCTGAAAAATCTATCGTGAAGATTATTCAGCATGATTCCCTTCCATCTGATGTTATTAAGAAGCTGAACTCAATTAGTGTGTTCAAAGATGACGAAGTCGTTTTACGAGTCAAGTCTAAGTTGACTGAAAGAAAAGAACATGAAAATTTTATTTATCCAATGTTGCTTTCGAAGAATCATAAGACTGTGGAGAAATTGATAATTGATAAACATCTGTCTATATCTCATACAGGAATTCACGTACTGATGGCAACACTTAGAGAGACGTTTTAGATCCTGAAAAGCAAAGCTACGATCCGAAAGGCGTTAGATACATGTGCCAGGTGCAGGAGACAGGGAAGTAAACGACTACGTACTGTGCCTGCTACTCTACAAGAAAACAGAATTAGAGATGCTCGTGTTTTCGAGATTGTCGGAGTAGGCCCATTAACTTTGATTGGATAAAAGAAAAGCTTGGATTTTACTTTTCACCTGCGCTGTTTCCAGGGTAGTTCATTTGGAACTGATTTTGTGCCTTTCAACTCAATGATATTTTCTTGGCCTTAGAAGATTTATTGCCAGCAGAGTGAGGCCATGGATAATTTATAGTGACAAGGGAGGCAATTTTGTCGGATCCAATAATCTTTTGAGATCAATTAATTGGAATACGATGGAGAAAGAAACCGCCACAAGCAAGATCGACTGGAAGTTCAGGCCACCCGCAGCACCATGGTGGGGTGGCTTTTGGAAACGACTTGTTCAAATGATTAAGAAACTTTTGCGTCGAGTCCTAGGCCAGTCGTGTCTGAATTATAAAGAATTGATGAGTGTGCTGTGCGACTGCGAAGCAACTGCGAATGGCAGACCACTCACTTATGCGTCAGAGGACTCTGATGATCTCATCCCTTTGACACCGTCCTTATTTTTAGGTGAAATTCCAGTCTTTGGAGTTCCTGACTTGAATTACCTTGATAAAGTTGATTTCAACAAGAGACAGAGGCGTCTACAGAATTAACGAGAGCTATTGAGAAATTTAGAAATGAATATCTCGGCCTGCTAGTGCAACGTCCATGGGGGACATAGTTCATCAAATCGGGGACATATTTCTTATCGAGTGTGATGACAAACGCAAGGTGCTGTGGGCTCTAGCAAAGGTGATTGAGCTATATCCAGGAAAAGACGGTAACATTCGAAGAGTTCGTGCTAAAACCACGTCTGGATAATTAGCTCGTCCAATCCAGAAAACATTCCCTCTGGAAACATATTCATCTTTGGAATCAGATGAGACAAATGAGACTGAGACGCAGGGTGAAGACAATTTAGCTTCAGAATTACCAAAGATTAATTTATCTCCAGATTTATCAAAGGACATTATGTTACGACATCCACTGCCCGCCGAGAGAGGGCGCTGTATAATCCTTTTAGTTTTTCTCTGTATTATATATTATAGAGAGTAGGAATAAAAGTGTTGTCGACAATGGCGGTGTTAATTTTTACTAAGTGTGGAGTCTAATTCCGCCCCTGTACAAAAGAGGTGAACATAAGTTTTTTTGGTGTCAGAAGAGTGGGATGAGGTGAGAATAAGGTGGTGATCATGCGTCAAATTTTGAGTAAAAATTGTGTGGTGATTTGCGGATATGTGTTGTGCGAAAATCGAAAGTAAATGCAAAAAGTTAAAAGCGATTTAGCGAAAAAGCGATTTAGTGGTTTTAGTGATTTGAGGTAACAGCAATTTCCTTATTTAGTTTTACTTATAGTTTAAAGGATGTTTTTAATTGCTAAATTAAGGAAAGACTAGTTAAAACTTGTGGCTGCGGAGTTAGGTCTAACCGTTGCAGAAATTGTGAAAATTGTTGATTTAAGAAATTTGATAGAGAATGGTAAGGTTTTCAAAACCGATCCTGAGTTAGTAAAAAGCGTAGTTGATTATACACTTGAGGAAGCGAAAAAACTCTGTCTCGAGTCTGAAATTGCGTTACAAAAACTCAAAACGGAAGCAAAGTTTGAGAAAATCAAACTAGCGTAATTGTAGAAAGAGCTTGAAATCACGAATATGCGAAAGGACTTGTCTCGAAGTACGTCGTATTCGATAGCAGAGGCGTCAAATTACAGCTTCGAAAATCTAATTAAAAGTGTAAAAACATTAACAATTTCGGTACCTACCAAAGCAAAATCCTTTAATCTCTTTTTCCAGTTAATTGAACGTGCTTTTAGGACAAAACAAGTACCTGAAGATTTAAAAGCAGAAATCCTATTAAATATTTTGAGAGAGAAGGTCACTAATTTAATCGTATATGTGAACGAAGAAGATATTAATAATTACGATAAACTAAAATCTATAATTTTAAAGGAATTTCAGCCAACTACTCAAGAGTGCTTAAATTGTTTTTGTACTTCCTCAAAAATTGTCATCTGAGAACTTTGTACAATTCGCATCAAGATTAAGTGAAAATTTTGAATATTATTGTCAGTTGAGAAAGGTACAAGATTTTAAATCGTTATGTGATCGTATGGTTTCGAATAAAATATTCAGTGAACTTGATCGTGAATTAAAGACCCATGTAGCAGTTAAACAGGGAGAGACATGGTTCGAACCCCAAACTTTAGGTCGTGAATTATTTATCATCAAAAGGTAAACAAAAACCAGAATCCCTTTTTGCAAAATCATTTTCAGATAACGATAATAAAAGAGGTGATAGAAATAATGTTAATAAATATCGTAATTATAATTACAAAAATATTTCTAATGTATATGTATCTGGAGCAAAAGATCAAACATGTATTTTGTGTAAAACTCATCAAAACCGTTCAATACAAAATTGTCCGAATTTTAGAAGTTTCAATAAATGAGCAAGTTGAAATTATTAAACGAAATAACCTTCGGTTTAAATGTTTTTTTTTTCGGAGTGTAATGCAAAAAAGTGTAGAGCCGAAAATTGTTTCTGTGGGAAAGCTCATCATTCTATGATTCATTTTCCTAAGCAAAATAAAGTTCTTTCGAAAATACAGAACGGTGACGCCGAACAAACTCAATGCAGTTCTTCAGTGTCAAGGTCAAGCCAATTAGATAAATCATCTGTGCTATTACTCACTTGCAGTGCATATGTTAGCTCTGTTGATAAAACAAAATTCAATAAAATAATGCGCATTTTGTGCGATAATGGCTGCAAAAGAAGTTGATGTACGAAAGTCCCTTGCAAATTGCTTAAATTAAAATCAAGTTAGTTTTTTTCCTTTGGCTCAGCAAAGCCTACCGAGAAATTGTATGAAGCAGTAGATTTAAAATTATCTAGTAGACATAACCAAATTGAAGTGCTAGTGGCCGATACTATTACAGCGGCACCTGTTTCTGTTCCAAATGAAGAAGTACAAAATATTATGCAAGTTCGTGGATTAGTTTTAGCCGACTGCTGTGACAATAATATAAACATTGAAGTACACTCACTTCCAAAAGTTAAGCACGGAGAGGAAAATGCTAATTTCCGGAAGGCAATCAGAATTGAAGAGGATGCAATTCGCTGCAGAAGTAGATGGAAGTATGCAAATATGTCAGGTAACAGGCAATCGCGCTTTCATGTCAAGAAATATGCAAAAAAGGCAGTCTTATAAGAAGCCAGCTTTATGAAGGGTTACAGAAGTTGATTGTAAGTGCTGATAGAAAGTGTTTAAAACTTTCGTACAATTTATTTTCAAGACATACGTGTTTCTATGACTTCCAGAAGACGAATGGAAGATTCTGAGTGCCGGCGTGTTGTGGGGCGCATTGAAGCAGGACAGTCGATCACAGATGTTGCTCTTTTCTTCGGCGTTCATCATTCTGTAATTTCACGTTTATGGAAACAATTTCAAACTACACAGACAGTTGTCCGAAGGCCCGTAGCCGGTCGCCCAAGGGTTACAACCCCTGGGAAGATCCATATATTGCTATTGTAGCCAAGCAGAATCGCAGAACGACCTCCACACGTGGGACATCTATGGTTACAGAGTCCATCGGTAAGGCGATATCTGCAGCTACTGTACGCCGAAGATTACATATGAGTGGGCTGTACGCCCGGGTACCTCGAGTTTGTGTTTCTCTGTCCGTCCAATCAAGAGGGGCACGATGACAGTGGTGCCGAAAACATATCTATTGGAATGTGTCTGACTGGGGCAATGTCATGTTTATTGATGAATCAAGTTTTGCTCTGGAGCCAGATGACAAGTGTATAAGGATATGGTGTGATTGCCGATGAAATTACCGAGTTATCCCTTTTCCAAAACGTCATTGTTGAGAGGGTCATTTTTTAAAACCGGAAAAGTTACGCGATAAATGCCAATTGGCTTCTTACAATTCTGAAGACGTATTCAGAATATGATCAACATTCCAATTGCTGTGAAGTAATTTTAGAACGACGCACAAGCGTGAAATGCAATTCTAATTTCAATCATACAGGATTATTCTGAATTCGTCATATGAATTCGTGTGAATTGATATTTTCATTCACCTCCTTTTAAAACGCAGTCGGGATTTATTGAAATCTGAATTTATTGAAACCAGACTTGGTGTTCTAGCTGTAATGTTTGAAGATAGATCATTAAAAGTAAAAGACAAATATCATCAAAATCATTAAAAGTAACCTCAGAATTAAATATTTAAAAGAACAATAAACTTTAGATTTGCCAAGAAACTCACTGAAACGGAACTTTATTGACAAATTTTTAAGACGATATATTGTAAGAAAAAAACTATACCATTATTCCTAACATAGCTAAAATCGAAGCAGGATTGGGACGAAAATACTCTGACTCAGCAAATTTATGACGATATTCTATCATTCTATCTAACACGGGATTACGGACTAGATTTCGTCATAGATAGTCTTAAATTTGAATCTGCGACCGCTTCGATCTACAGACGCCGCCATAATGAATTGGGCTTCTCTACTATAGTTGAATCTCGAGATGATTGAATTTACCTAAAAAATATAAAGAAAATTTCTTAATAATTGATGGCAGTACATCTGAGAAAATGTAATGAAGAATAATGTTTGTATTTGTTTTATTGTGTATACAAGATTTAGTATTGCTATAGTTACTAGTATTGTATTTACTGTTATAGTTACAATGCTATTTAATCAGGCTTGTGTGTGTGTATACATAAGTTTTAATATATTAGGTGTAGCAAATGAAGAGTGATATTCTATCTTGAAGAGAATGAATAAGACATTTTACAACCTCTATTTTCGCTTAGATAATCAGAGGAACTTCGTAAAAGCATTTCTACTTTTTTGTTAAGCAAATATTCTATAATACTTCAAGACTAAATTATGTGACAATAGGCAATAGCTATTTGAGGAATATTTATGACTTGAGGTCAGTTCATCTGATATGAAACATTGGATCCGATCCCAGATTTTTTTCATTGAAATATTCGGATTCTTAGTGCTTTACAAACGGAAGTATTAAGAAATTTGTTCCCTAACAAAAGGAACTGCTCCGGTGACTTCTCTCTTAATGCGACGAAGTCTGTTAGATTGCATTCATGTGTTTGGGAAACTTAAAATCTGTCGTATGTATTTTAAGAACGTAAAACTTACTTTTTTAGTTCGTGATGTATTCTTACTGGAATGTAGTTATTTTTTAAAGGAAAAATACTGTGATAGTCACCTGTAATTTATCTATGATAACTTTTCATTTGTTTATATTCTTAAACTAACCGCGCCCTTCGAAAATGGAATTACTCCCTAATTTTCCAATGTCGATTTTCAAAAGGTAAAATTAGGTATAAAAAGGGGGGGAATACGCAAGGGTATTTGCTTGTTTGATGTACTGAGCTATTTAGTTACATTAAACCAGGATTAAAAAAATTATTTGTTTCATGCAAGAAATCAATGATATTTCCGCACAAATGTATTAGAATAATCAGGGCCGGCGGAAGCGAGCCTTCAAGACCTGCGCCGCAGGCGTGTGCCTCGAAAAAGGAGCGGCAACATAGGCTTTTCTCACAGTCAATCAATCGCCGGGATGTCGTGCGAAGCACGACTTGTCCGGCTCAGTGAAACCTGCCCGAAGGCAACAAGTCGGTAAAGGTTCAGGACACGTGGTATTAAAGGAGTCAGAAGGTATGGAAAAGGAGGGCAGCAATGACACCACGATAAGAGAGCGCAAAACGACGGGAGAGATCAGGCAGTCAAGCGCAAACAAGAGCTGATCAATGCTATAAGATACAAGATAAATAAATCATAATCAGAATATGTGCGGTTACAATCAAATAACAGAATATATTCAGAAATAAATACGAAATATAAAGATACATTAAATACAATAATACAATGAAGTACACTGGTGTGCAAAAATTAAGGACGAGACGGTTTTTTCAATATAACTTTGTACAAAAGCTTTCCAAATCAACACATTTAATACCGTAAGATCCCCAATACCATGAGTAATGTAAGCAACACTTATAAAAGAGAAATCAGAGGGATAAAAAGAAGCTTTATTGAAAACGTAGCATGGAGCGCAATGCAACTGAAGGCCGAAACATCCCTGTGATGGGTGTCCAGCAAGAAACATCCGGTCTTTAATAGGGGATATGATCTCCCCTGACTGCTAGGCAGGTTTCACAGCGTCTGCCCATGCTGAGAATGAGGGTGTCAATGAGTTGTTGAGGCATTGCTGCCCATTCGTCTTGCAGCGCCAATCGAAGCTCCGGAATCGTTACTGGTGGTAAGGTACGAGCTGCCAAGCGTCTGCCTAGAAAATCCCATACATGCTCGATGGGATTGAGATCCGGAGATTGTGCCGGCCAATCCATACATTCAATATCCTCACTCTCTAAGAGCTGTTCGGCAGCTACTGTGCGATGACATGGTGCATTGTCGTCCATGAAAAGGAACTGCGGACCCATAGCGCCTCTAAAAAGACGCACATATGGAAGAAGAATCTCGTTACAATAACGGGTCCCGTTGACTGAACCTGCGTCGAAGATGTGAAGGTCTGTACGACTACCAAGCATGATGCCTCCCCAAACGAGAACACCGCCACCTCCATACCTGTCCCTTTCAATGATGTTCGAGGGATGATTGCGGCTTCCCCGCTCTCTCCAGATGAGTATGCGATGAGAATCGCTACTCAGACTGAATCTGCTCTCATCTGTAAAGAGTACTCGTCCCCATTCATTGTCTCTCCAATTCCGGTGTTCCCGGCACCACAGAGAACGCCTTCTCCGATGGGCAGGCGTTAGAGGTACACACCGTACAGGGCGTCGTGCAAACAGACCACCACCGTGCAGTCTTCTGGCCACGGTAAAACGCGATATCGGTCGTCCAGTCGCCTGTGTCGTGTGTCTAGCGATTTCTCCCGCTGTCTGCCGCCTGTTTCTTCTGGCCTGTAAGGCAATATACCGGTCATCTGCGGGTGTGGTTCCTCGTGGACGACCACTACTAAACCCCCGGATAGCTGTTCCTGTAGTTTGAAATTGTCTCCAAAGTCGTGAAACGATGCTGTGAGCAATTCCGAACTCTGCAGCCACACTTGTCACACTGCGGCCTTCCTCCAACTTCCCAATGATTCGACCTCGGGTAAAAGCATCCAGATGTCGTCTAACAGATTGATTATTCGCCATTTCTCGCTGAGGCAGCAACTCGGTGTGATTTTAACTGCTATACGGCGTGCAATCTCTTTGCCAGAAATACTGATCTTACACCGACAACATGCTTTATACTACTCAGACACTCCCCCATTGCGTCTATCTGCATATCTGCGCATGTGCTACCGTACATCACCTTACTTAATCTCCTGATTGGTCTTTCTGTCCGCTCTGCCTCTTCGTTCAGCTGATATGCTAATTTTTCGACTTCGTCCTTAATTTTTGCACACCAGTATACATATAAATAAAGAGAAAACTAAATTACATGGCAAAATTTAATAACTTGTGCTATCTTAAGTTGGAAAGTTTAGGTCACGTGATAGGAATGCTGCATGAGGGCGAAGTTCTTTATCTTCATCCAATATTTCGTAGTCGAAGGTCTTGAAATACTGCAATTGTTCGCAATTCATTGCTTTGTCAAAAAATTTCTTGTTTAATTTGTGTAAGTACGTTTCTAAAGTATCAATTTGCAAATCCATGTGCAGAGTCAAATTTGAAACATAAAAATGCGCACCTGTAATTGTGCGGAGGTATTTGTTTTGTATTACCTGTAATTTCTTGAGATCATTCTTCTTATACATAATCCAGGCCGGGGAAGCGTTAAGTCATAATAGGACGTATAATAGCAGTAAAGATATGTCTCTTTTTATAAAGGTCCAATTTTGAGTATCTGTCAATTAATGGAGCAAGACTTTGGATAACACCAATGGTTTTACGAGTGATGTGCTTAATATGGTCTTTCCACGTGAATGAAGAATTTAGCACAACTCCTAAATCGTTTGCTTTTTCTACAATCGGAATATCTTCATTAAACAATTTTAAAGAGCCTTTGAAACCTTCTTTTAGCAAATCTTCTCCTAATAATCGGTAGTTGTGATTTTTGCGCATTGATTGCGATGCGCCACTGACGACACCAGTCTTCTACAAGTGGCATGAATTCTTGTAATTTGCGTGTTGCGTTTTCTGCACGTCTTGAACGAACTGCCAGCGCCGTGTCGTCGACATAACAATCCACATAATAATCTCTTTCTCACAGTCATCAACTACATGAATTTTTATCAATAATTATGCGTGTATAAATCATTTTAATCAACCTGGCGCATGTTCCCAAAAATGTGAATGTAAATGAGTGTCAGATTATACCAAGAAATTCAGAGATTGAAGAATTTAAAACCGGGTATATATCCAATGATATCCTTTAAGAAAACCTTCTACAAAACACGGTTATAGACTCGTAGCAAAATTAGAAATTAATCGTGAAGAAGATGAATATTATAGAAAGTACATTAGAAAAAATTTTTTGATTATATCAGAAACGCGAAATATAACGATGGTCTGTTTATTTACAGAGTTTTGAAAAAAGATAAATATCGTGATTATATATAAAAAGAAGCAAATTATTATTAAGTCTTTACACCGAAAGATTTGGAGCAAAAGCATCTTAATCTCATAAATATATATATTTTTAATGATTTTTGTGCTTTGAGATGTGTCATTCAGTAACTTCATTATTTTTCGGAGTAACTAGTAGTTACTCCTTTTAAATACTTTTAATCGGTTTTCCGTAATTTTGTTCATACCTTAAAAATAGTCGAAACCGTATTTAAAATGAGAAAGAGACGTTCACGTCGAAAAACGTTATGTTTTTGTTAAAAATCTTAAAATGAGAAAGAGGAGTTCACGTTTTTTGAAAAGGGCTCCACATCGGTTAAAATGACTCTGTTTACAAACAAATATTGGAAATTAATTCAAATAGAAAACATGTATTTAACTTTAAAACGAAATTTAAAATTATTTAGCATGCTTTTAAGCACTGGAATAAGTAAGTAGTTAAAAAGTTTGTACTATAAAATATATTTATAATATTTGGCACTGAATTCGCGAATTCTGACTTGCTGATTTTGAATAATCCTGACACGTCGCTCTGTCTTGTCGCGTAATCAAGTGTTTAAAGAGCAATTTAAATTTGGATGGGTAATACGTTAAAGATATAATTCCAAAAAATTTAACAGTTTACATTAACAGAAATGATTCTCATTTTGCGGTACAAAGAAAAACTTTTGGAAGACTTGAATAATTTTAATACGGCCCAATTTTAGCTATGCCGATCATTGAGTGCAATCCTCGAAATAACTATGATGAAAAATGTTGTTGTCATATTATGTAGAAAAATTTACCACCAGCCGTTTCAGTTAATAAATATCTCATGGATGGTAGTTTCCTGAGATTTGCAAAAGAGTATAGTTATTCTGAAGGCATAAGTTATTAACAGACAACCTTGAGAAACTACGCCTGTTCACTTAATGTGTAATTGTATTTGCAATTTTAGAGCTGGCCAGTAGAAAACAATGAATAATTAAACGATTACAATTAAAATCATAAATGCCATAAACTTTCGTAAAATGCCATAAACTATTAAACATAATTCTATTAAAGACGCAATGATTATGGCCTATGTCTGCGGCGACTCAGTTTAGTTTCCGCCTGGAGGAGACATTTCGTGTTTACGCACTGCAATGAAAATTCGAAAAACTTTCTAGCATTTTCTTAAAGATAAGTTAAAATTAATGTTAAAATAGAACGTAGCATTAATTCTATCCTTGGTTTAAAAAAAATGATGCTCTTTCTAATGCAGTTTTGATTTCTGTGGATTTTAAAAGTATTGAATAATTTGAGTGAATTTTTTTAAGTGTACAGATGGAACTTCCCGTTTGATATTACAAATAACAATACGAACTGTATTTATGGATTTTTCAATGGAAAAGTTTGGGTATAAGGCAAAAGATTTTAACCGCAAGCCAAATAGGTCATTTCTGTGCATCATGCGAGCTGGATCGAGACGATCTTTTGCCAATGCTCCTGTTGCTTGCTGAACGTGATGTTGGTGAGTTGCGTCCGGTAGAAAATGTTTTTAAAGTTACAATTAGAATTAAAAAATTACAAATACGCCAAAAACGGGATATATTTCTTTTGATCATCAAATAATTGACATGTATACTGTTTTATTTTCGAGTAAAAATTTAGATGAGAAATGTACTTTTCCAAAGTTCTACTTCCCGAGCACTCTTCTGATTTCAGTAATATTCAGTTTCAATTATTAATTTCTAAATTAAAGCTGTTAGAAATGATAATATTATATTCTTCATCGTATACACATGGTTTCTAACGTATCTAGTATTCTTAATTAGGTTGATCGCTAGTACAGTCATGTTCATATATGAGTATATATGTTACCGTTAAAGTATGAAATCCGTTATTTTATAGAATACCTAGTTATTCCATGAAATAACTGATCGTGTCCGTTAAAATGTAAAACTCTCTTGTATTTCACGGTTTAACTAGTTATTTCATAGAATAAGGATCTGCAGCCCGTTAAAGTTTAAAATAATCTATATCATATATCTCGCTTTTTAGTATAAGGTACATTTACGTTTCGTTTAACAATATGGAATGTTCGTGTAAAACCCAGTGTGTCAACAAAAAATGTTTTTGTTTTAGAATTAATGTTCTTTGTAATTCCAAGTGTCAGTTTAGTAATCCTTGTTGTAACAAATGATTTTATGGTACGTTTTCATAAATACCATTTACACGCTACATAAATTAGATAAATTGCTTCTTTTTCATTTTAATTGTCTATCATTAGTTTATTTATAGAATACCTAGTTATTTCATTTTATGTTTATGTTACACTTTAACTGTCTCTCATTAGTTAATTTATAGAATATTTAGTTATTTCGTAGAATAACTAGTTTAAGTGTCAAATTATTAACATATTACACACTTTAACGGACACGATCAGTTATTTCATGGAACAACTAGGTATTCTATGAAATAACTGCATTATATACTTTAACGGTAACATATACACTGTAACAATAGATGCGTACTGGTGAAGCTGATTTTTGCAGTTTTCGTATTTAAAATCGAGCAGAAAAGAGCCCAAAACATGACTTCATAACGGATCGGATTAAGCAATCGAAAGAGCCGCATTCGGCCAGCGAGGCGGCTTTTGCCCATGCCCATGGACATGTATTACTTCTTTTATTAAAACTCTGAATAACAGGTAGAGTCAAAATATTCTTCCTGAAAATTTAAAGTAATGGTTTATTTCAGTATTGTGCATAAAAAACACCTTCAAATACGAAGTTTATGATAAAAAGGGATTTTATAAGCGTTCGAGAAATACTATCCTAATGAAACGATTTCTGCAGTTTTTTAGATACCTTGCAGTTTCTAAGATACTATTTGAGAAAAATAACATTGCGTAGTTTACTAATAAAAAGTGAAAAATTACAGCATAGAAATTGGCTGAGAAAAGCAAAAAAAAATTTAAAGATTTCGCTGAATGCACTTTCCTTGGAATTCAACTTTATTTAAGTGCTGCTATAAGGGCGAACACAATGGAAATCATAACTCGAAAAGAAGGAGACAAAAGCTCGGAACAGATTTTTCCATATGTCCGATAGGAAATGAGCAAAAACTAGTTCATTAACAATTTAGTTCCATAAGCAAATGTGAGAAATGTTTTTCCACAGATCATTTACTATCGTTTTGCTCCTACATTCTCGCTAACGAAAAATAGCGGCCTCTCATACTGTTGCTCATCAAGCAGTTTATTTGCATTCTACTCTTGCAGGTTTGGCAACAGAACTTAATTTTCTAAAATAGATTCCTATTTTGCATGGTTATGCTTCTGTCAGCCTCGGTATATTATGTAAAACACTTTTCAGATCATCATTCTTTTCAATTTTAAATCTTAAGACAAGGGCATTGCTATCCTTTCTATCTGCCCATCTTTAATTCGGTCCTTCTCTTTATACATGCTTCAAGCTACGGCATTAAAGTTTGTTTTAAACATGTCAATAAACTAAGTTCTTAATAGTAAAAGACGTAATACTGGGCTTTCATTTATGGAACAATTATAAAGTTCATTGTGAATGCGGCTTTGCGTGTTTAGGAGAAACTCACATACCTCTAAATTTAGGATAAGAAAATATATTCTCTTTGTCGAACAGATAGAACCGAAAAACGATCTTCAGGAGCATGTCTTGTTGAGATAAGAATTACAACTTTCAAGTTTTGGAGGCAAAACTTATTGCTTATACTAAGTCAGCCCTCAGCTTAGATTTTTTCGAAACTTGAAATATTTTCATTCCAACACTTTGATAAAAATGTATGAAGCTCCAGCAAAAATGCGGTTAGAGAAAACTTTTAATTATTTTTATTTATTTAGCTTAATTTTTATGTTGACCTTCGTTATTTCCCTTTCTTTTAGAACTGCCATATTAATATAAAAAAATAAATATTATAACGTAGCGATCCCAGCCTTTTTGTGCGTAAAAGCTCATTCTAGAAAACCGATGAGACGGCGGACACATTTATTTTTTAATGTAAAATTTTTAGGTTTATTTAGTTAATAATTATTCTGAAGATAGAGAAGTTTATAAATTCTTTGATTTAAAATTCGTTTGTAAAAAATATTTTTATAAAAATGCAATTCTTAAAATCAATGTGATATTTGGCATCGCATTTCATTGCCCATTGTTTCATAAACAGGACAGTGTGATGATATATCATTTAAGCTTGACTTATTTCATTAAAGTACGCTAGGACTATCTATGTAAAAGAAAAAAAAATGATTTCGGGGAGGACTTTCCAAGGGAAACTGACTCATATATATATAAGTAAAAACACAATAAAATATAACATTACATATAAGTAAAACCACAATAAAATTCATGCACCCAGCCCGCTTGCCTGGAATCAGACCTACCAACTTTCAGCGACTATACCGCTTGGCCGCTGGTGGATACTCTTTTCCGTAAGCAATCATCAAGATGTTCATCTGTAAATCAAGATCTACATTGCGATTTTTCGATATTCATTGATGAAAACAATGATTCACAGAAATATGTATTACCAAAAAACAATTTTGTTTTGAATGATATTTTTTTAAGAATAGAAATTTGTTTCTGTTCACTTTATTCCAGATGTTCTGGAACACTAGATTTTAGCACTGTATAAGATTTTAGGAGAGTGTATTATTTTGAAGACCCAACATTTCTAGCTCCAGTTCCTCCTTTCTTACTTGACTAAACTCTGCAATGAATACAGGTATTTCGGTTACATTTACTTCGAAAAAAAAAATGAAGAAGAAGGATTGATGGAAAAGGCGACCATTGGCTTGATAATACTGAACTGTTGAAATCGATTTTCAAACTAGTCTTGAAGTAACTGAAAACTGACAAAAAATGAGGACAAGGTAATTTCAGCTTCGCCTACTATTTTTTTTTAACCTCGAAAATTCCCAAATGACTTTATCTGAACTCGTTTTGTGGATATATCTGTAGGGTTATAGGATAGAAAGCACGAGATAAGTGTAAAGTAAATTTATTATGAAATTACTAATATGAATGAAAGATGATAAGAGATGGGATGATAATATAACATGATAAATTGACATAACTAGAGGTAACGATAACCCCACAAAGATTTGTTAAGTCCATAACATTTCGTGTAATACTCAGTAATTTTTGTACACCATCAGTCTCTAACAGTCCTACAGGCACGTAAGCTCATACCTTGAGAGAATACGTGTATTCTCATCCGTGGCTAGCTAGAGACAAGCATCGTCCGCTTGGACCCGTATCGTCTGTTCCATACCACGTCTGGTACTCGTCTACCTCTGGGTGTTGTCTACGCTTCTCTGCGCTGAGCTGGGCTGGCAGCAGATGACGTCACCTCGCTGGCTGTTCTGATTTCCCACATATCTGACAGATATATCCACAAAACTAGTTTAGATTTAAACGACGTAACATAATCTGTACGTTTATCTTTGATCTGGAGCTCCAAATTTCATTCAATTTTTGATTTATGACTGTGAGAAAATCGAAATCTAACGAGCCAGCAAAAGGCCGTTTGTTCAACAAAATTTTACTTTGGGCATTCAGATAATTTTTATTTTTTCACTTAAATTTATGAATCTTAAAAGAACTTTGCCTTTACTCAGCCAACTTACTTCACTACGCAGAATGAAATCAGGATCTTCAGGAGTTTTTAGTAGGACCTTGAAAATCTCCACAGCGTCTGCTGGAATAAATTTACTATATTTAAAATTATTTTCTTAACGTGTTCGAAGAGCAATATTCTATCGCATGAAGCTTACTGGAGGATGATACTGTGATTAATATTCCCAACCATTAATGGCGTCACACAGTGGCTATCTCCGACAGTTTGTGCCGAGGCATATTAATCGACTTTGCGTATGCGGGAAATATAGTTATCCTAACTTGTTGTTCATCCTTTTAGCGTTAATATTTTGAGTATGTCTTCTTTTACATAAAAGTTATTAAATATAATTTTCACCATAACTGCTAACTGTGCATTGTATGATAGATCTGTAGACTCGTAAATTGTAGTAAGAACCAGTTACATATTTTAAAGTGATGCTTTAACTGAGTTTGCATGTGTTTTAAAATGGTATGATGCATTTTTTTGAACTATCTTACAACTGCAAGTTTTGTATTGCTGACATAATCTCATGTTGATTAGAAAATTCCTCTTATAAGCAATCGGCTCTAGTTAAAAATGCTTCGTTTCGCAATTCACCAGCTTGGAAAGATTTTCTCTCTTTTGCAATCATATGAGAAATTTTGAAAAAATGCAATAGTGGCATTCTTAAATTTTACCACAGGTTTAGTGAAAACTAAGCTAACTATTGGACGAACAGGTTTGGTTTTAAATGACTTATTTTCTGCTTTCTTACTTCAGTGTTGAGATCGTATTAAAAGCGGCATGCATGGTCTGAAAATGACATTCGATATTGCGTTTTTTCGGAGCTGCAGCTGCACAACAAACAAATAAATTTATCTTTAAAATTGACGAAACAATCTGATTCTTCTCAGTCAACATTAAAATTTTAGATTCTGTGTCTTAAAGTATATAAAGACAATGAAGTAGAATAGAAGATACTAAAAACAAAGTAAGAGACAGGAGTGTAAATGTAAAAGCATATAACTACCAATAATTATAACATGGCATATAGAGGATCCCCATTAAATGGGTGATTTTCTTCGTAGATGGCACCGCAACGCAGAACAAATGATTACGTTCTGCGTATGGAGCTATGTACGAACAGTGACATACATTACAGCAGTAGAGAAAGGCATTAGAAAATATTCTCAATATGTGAATATTGACATTTTTTAATTTAACAAATAACTGGGACAAAATAACAAACTGGTTGGCACCAAACCTTCAGACTAGGACAGTCGCCTCGAACTGAATTGTCGTAGTCACCGCGTCAAACCGGTCAATCGGATCTGGAAATTGCCCGTTTAAAATGATACACACGTAATAATTACTAGCAAATCTTATTTAAACAAATATGATTATATCTTAGTCATGTACAAGAAGCACACATAAAACTGTCTGCGGGCACAATGATGCTTCATAGGGTTGCGAATTGCTGCTATGAAGTTTGTTATTTTTTCTGAAGTTAATAAAGCATATTATTGAACAATATCAGCATTTGTAAACTGAAGTAAAAGAAAATAAATCATTCATTGTGCAAATTTTACCTTCGATCTTCGGAGCCATCGAACACAATTTCTCTTCTAACAGTTAATAACAGTTTAAAGGAAAAGGCCAGCTTAGAGGCCTTGAAGTTATATACTAAGATCTTTCCGATGTTTGCTGTTGTCTTAAGAGAATTTATTATTATTTGTACATTTATTACTGCAATTGTAAAACACAGTCTTAATTGGTTAGACGAGCCTATTACTTGCATTTTGTAATTGGTTTGATTTGGTGAGCAGCAGCACTCAAAGTATACCTACATATTTTATATTAAAGCCTCTTAAATTTAACGCTATAAGTATTTAATTGAAAACTATGAAGGTATTCAGAATACAGAACAACGTGAATTGCTCAGATCAACAGATTTTACATTTAATCTAGATGTTGTTCAATTTATAATTTTGTTTGTAAAAGAAAATTATTTGAAGTAAAGGCAATCATTTTATAAACTAACCATCTTGTTAAAAGGTTGCGCTCTTAAATTACCTTAATTCTAAATACTGGATAACCTTGCAAACTATGAAGAGAAATTTATCGCCTAGCCTCTAATTAGGATCCAGTAACAAAAAAGTGAGAGCAGCGATTCACATAAAAGCAAATAAAATATTTATTGATACTTCAGCTTGAAGGCTACGTAACTAAAAAGACTTACAAAAGCTTAACTTCCGTTTAAGTGTGGCCTGAGAATACAGTAGTAATTCTATTAGTTACGGATTAAACGTTAAAGATCAAGAGTCGAGATCCTCTGTTAATACGACTTCTTGTGTTCAGCAAATAAAAGCTGGTTCACAAATATCGGTTTTTGAGTATATCACAGAAACATCTTAAATTGGTAAAACAACTCTCTGCGTCTTCGCTCTCAAAGCTGTCTCTCCAAAGATGCTCGTTAGATATTTAAACTCAGTTTACATTTCTGATGAAGTAAACTGAATAGTAAAGTCGCAGAAAGAGTTTAACATAAAAGAATAAAGGGGTAATTAAAATAAATCTTTCAGCATAGATAGAACTCGAACGTATTAATAAAATTTGAAAAGTTTTGTGAACACTATTTAATTTAATATATGCAAATTACAATTAATCAAAAGATTTCAGCTGGTTTCCGATCTACATTTTATTTCATAATAATTTTAGATTATATGTTTTATTTAAGAATTTTAAATTTAGTTGAAAATCTTTATCTTTTTTGCTATTTCAGGAATTATTGTTACTTTCGACTTTAACGTAAGGTGATTAATTTAAGTAATAGCTGCTTTTCCTTTGTGTCTGGAAACGTTACACCTAAAATAATTATTTCATTAGTTTTTGTAGTTTTTATTTTCATTTATGCGAAATTAAAAAATTCAGTAACGATAACTGATTAAGTAATTCTGTGTCGATGCGTTTGTTAATATTTCTTCCGTCTTCTGATTTACTTTGATCTCGATTAACCAATTTTAGTTTAGTAAGTTTGAACTCTTCCCTATTCTCCTGCATCTCAACATAAATTTTTCCTTTAAATTTCATTACTTATTGGAAATTATATAAAACAGGTTCACTAATTATTATGTCGTTGATTGCGTATTGCATTAATGAAGTGTAATCTGCATTCCTAGTATTACACAAGTTTTGTTATATACGTATTATCCATTTCTAGAAATGTTGACGCTTTGACTCGCAATAAAATTTTGATTTTGAAGAAAAAATTTTAATGACAACAAACTAACAATAATATTTGATTTCTGATATAACAAAAATTCTTTTATAAGTACATATACAACAGCGTATAATTATAGATTATTTCAAGAAGAAAAATTAATACAAATATCATATAAAGGTAATGGTTAATTATACTGTAGAGTCATTAGGATATTTTGAAGACAAAAGACGTGAAAAATGAGCAACACCCTCGCCGGGATTCGAACCTCGGATCTGTCGAATATGCGCCGTGTGTGCTGCGCATTACACCACGAAGGCATGCTAAGAAGGCGGGAGAAATACCTTATATACCCCCTTTTTAAACGGTGACTGGGGATTAGGGAACCCAGTCGCCAAATCCTGGTGTTGGAGAATCATCATGCACCACCTTTTTAGTTCGAGCGCCAATGCAGAGTCATTAGGTATTTTTGAAGCAGGAGAAGAGACAAATAAGCAGTGCCCTCTACGGGACTCGAACTTGGACCTCTCGAATACGCACCGAGTGTGCTGAGCATTAGACCACTAAGGCATACTAAAAAAGCGGGAGAAATACCTTATAATATTTATTATAATATTGAACACTTTTTCAGTTAGAATGCTGCGTCTCCATTGTGTACTTTATTTCAGATACATTAAAGATCATGCTAAAGCCTATTCGCACTGCTTTTCTCGTTGTAAGTTTCCATGTTGTTGAAAAGCCTAAATTTCAATCACTTTAGCTCTCAAACCACCAAAATAAGAGTAAATATCCGATATTTTCCAGAAAAATTAAATGTTAAAAAAAATTACTGAGTCATTTTTGCTTATTATATAATCATGTTCATAACTTTGCTATAAAAGTGGCGGCATTCAATGTTGCGAATACTTAAAAGAGCGAAAGAATATATAAGTAATTTTTTATTGTAAAGGCACATACATTCCCATTATTTTTTATTTCACTCATCAGATCCAAGTATCGAAGTGAGCACAGCACTTATGTCCATCATCGCACATTCGGTGTCTTCTCAGAGTTGAGTCTTCTCGCAGTTACGACATAATCTTAATCTCCTTGACATTTGAATAAAGAAAAAAATAATTTCAATCATATTTCATGTCAATACTTGAAAGTGTTATTGCAGCGAAAAAAGTTCAAGTTCATAAAAATATGTATTAAAATTCGTATTTTCTTTACAATGAGAAATTAGTATTTAATCATGCATAGCTATAATACACAAACGAAAATAAATTTAATCTCTTTTATAATAATAAGATAACATCTAAGCATATAAAAATTACGAATTTTAAAATTTCCTATTTCAGTTAATATTTTGAATACAATGTAGCAAAAATTTCTGACAAAGCACGACAGGATCTCTGTTAATCGGTAGTAACGGGACGTTGCCGATTCCGAATAAGATATTTTTCAAGATAATTGACTATATGTTTCTAAAACTTAACTTATTCACATTTTGTGATGCAATCTGTAGAAACTGGAACATGCGAACGTCCGTTGATCATGTTTTCAGTCTATCTACCACAATTAAATAAATAATATCAAAAATTGCGTACGTTATTAAGGCACATACACGAGGTTTTACATTTCAGAAAACCAAAATTAGGCAACATATTAAAATTACCATACTTATATTAACGCATGAAACTTAATAATTTATTATTGCAATGATAAATAAGTTTGAATGATTGCTTGTATATAAGATTGTCGTCAGAACTTTCATAGTGAAAATTCCTATTTCTAAGTCTACAATGAATCGTCATAACATTATATGCTGACAGAACTGAACATTGCTCGACAAATCTTACTAAAGTCTTTAATCCTTCCCAATTTCGTTCCACGTAACTTTCTGATCATGTGTTCCGTCTTCGACTTCACTCTCCCCTCCTTCTTATCATCTTTTTTCTTTCCCAATCGTTCCCTAGTATTTTATCGTCATTATGAGACAATGTGACAAAAACAAAATTGCCTTTATCTACCTATGCAGACCTACTCTTCACTACGACTAAACTTTTCGGAACATGTACTAAATCCGAAATACTGAAGAAAGACCATCGCACATGGCCTATACGTTACCTCTATTATTTATGTTCCATATCATTGTAGCCTTATCTACTGCTGATGAGTTCAATTTTCTGAAGTCTTTTTCTAACTCCCTACTTCCTTCTTTTGATGTTACGCTGGGAAACTGCAATCAAGATTCATTCATGTGAGGTGCCCGTGGAGCTTTAATAGGTAATGAGAGAGAAATTTCTCCCTCAGTTACCGTCAGGTATTGAATATAGTATTACTGTGTATTTTTATTGGAATAAAGCATTCTAAAGAAATAATATCGTGATACTTAACGATAATACCCGTAGTTTACCAATAGTTTATCCATGACTCCCTTTCATTTGTTATGTTCTTGTTGCAACCAAATTCTTCGGAAATTAAATTACTCGCATAATTTTCCCCCCGTCGATTTTCGGACTGTATAAGAAAAGGGGATATACGAAGAAATACGGTAAGTTATAAGGACTATAACTTCGTGTGGGGAAGCATTTGCTTCAGGGGGAGTATGAAAGTTCATGTTACCAACAACTGTCTGAAGTATCTAACTACGTAATTTGATATACACTTCATTGGTTGATAAATAATGCATTAAGATGAGACTACTTTAATAGAAATGGAGATTTTTGGGGGAGGAAATGTATTAGATTCACTGCCTTCCCAAATAATTATTGTAATGATATTATTCCCTCAAACCAGTTTTACCAAAAGAGTTTCCCGTTTAACGATTAAATTTATTTCGCCTCTGATTGCTTAAGAATACAATTTTACGAAAGGTACATGATTTCCAAAATGATAGAAATTACAATTAATTGCACTTACGGCAAATATTAATAAAGTTGACGACAAACATATTTTTTAGGCTCAATATAGCAGTTTTCATCCTTTTCTGCCTCTCTTAATAATTAAATACATAATTAACGCCTCTCTAACAAAAATTGATCATTTCCCGAAACAAATGGGAATTCTGCACGCAAATGTTATAATGGTTTCTGTTAATAATGTCCTAAAATAATATAATACATATTAAATAACTAAAGTTGTAGTGGTAGATAGTAACAATACAAAGAGTCACTTTTATAATGGCATTGCATACATTAACGAATATCACGATCCATTTAATTTTCTATATTAATTATTCTCAAAAGGGAATAATCTACAAAATATTCAAAATTGAGCAATATGCGACTGACTGAAAACAACATAATGCAGTCACATTGCTATCTCCATCAGCGAGACAAGTGTCTAGTGTTACACGCATTCTTTGGTGTTCGTATAGTTATCTTGCAGTGCTCATAATCTGACGTTATAAATAATAGTTCCTTAAACGTTTTCGTAAGATACAACATCTTTGCACATAAGGTATGTGAATATTATTCTTTTATTTGGAAACTTCTAAAAAATTATTCATAATAAGTATAGCTTAGTGTAAACGTGGTTAATGCTATCATTCGGATATTGTTATCGAACAGTCGAAGAACGGCCCGTTTGTATACAAAAACAGGAAAAACCTTTTGAATATTAAGATCAACTGATCGGTTAATCTATCAAAGTAATATAGAATGAATTTTTTAAACTGAAATAATTCCGTCAAATGTAAGGTAAAATCTCCGAAAAAGACCGAAATATAGTATAGATATTCTCAAACGACAGAGACGTGTTGTTCAGTACAGAATTAAGTCGTCACGAATCTTGATTTGTATTTCAGGCAATATTTAAGTCTTGGAACTGTGTCTCAGAAAAGATAAAAAAGAAATGTCTTAAAATGCTAGCCTTTTAACAGAAGATGAAATTAATGAATTTGAGTTCTTAAATGAACTTTCGCCTAATGATTCCAGGCAATCAACTGTTAAAAACACTTTTTAATTCAAATGCAGCGAAAATGAGTATTTATATGTTTCTAATTAAACTTATATTGGACTAAAGTCAATGTTATTCTGATTGATGTTTTCTTATCGCTTAATGTCATCATTTGGTTAATGTTATTAATATACCCATGGACAGACGTGATCACATTAAGCGGCGTCTGCTGTATTACTAGGTTAACTACAATGTAACGTAAAATATGTTTAGTGCACTTCAGAAATTCAGTGATATAATGTGTATCTAAAAATTATTTTGATGTTCTGAATTTTCGTTTTTTCCCAGTTTGTAAACCTTTCATGCAAAAAATATTCTGAATTTTCATTGAATTTTCAATATAAAATATGCATGAAAACTTAGAATATTAAATTGAATTTGAAAGTTGGTAATTTACTTCATATTTTAAATATGCAATAGGAAAAGATTAATTTTTAACACTACTGGCTGTAGAAATTTAAATTCTATTAGCTTAAAGCTCTGTGTGCTGTTTCTTACGTTAAAGAATCTTTTATGATTTTTGACTCTTATAAAGAGCAATATTTTAGCATGTTTATGAAGTATACTTCATAAACATGCTAAAACACTGCATTTTATATTGGCAACACTTACATTATATTGGTAACTTTTACAAAAACTATTAGCGAATTTTAAATTTTGGAAAGACAATAAAAATGCACTTGCTAATAAATGCACTTGCTCCAATATTTTTACTTTTCCGGCATACTTTTCTCTTAAAACTCGTGTCACGTTGCATTGCACGGGAAAATAAAACAATTTTAATTATAATTCTACTAACATTAGCTATCTAAATACAAAATTCGTAACAATAATTTAATAAATTAATTATAAAATAAATTTGACAATAACATCAATTTTGCAAAATTTATCAAATAACATAAATATTTTACACTTACAATAGTTGAACATATTTTAAAGAAGATTAGAAGCATTTTATTTAAGTTTTAAAGACCGTTAGCTTTATGCTGAATTTTTTCTTTTATGTTTCATTTCGTCATGTTCTTATTCAGTCTAGAGGTTTAATAAATAGCAGGTAGATTTTATTTGAAACGGCATAGGTTAAAATGAGAAGCAAAATTACAATCAGTATGATCTGTAACAGAAGACTAGTGGCTGTCACCGTTGCTGCATGTTTAGAAAGGCACTTGCTATCAGAACAGACTCGAACACCTGATGTTGGCATGCTTGGTAAGTTTTGAGAGTTCGTTAGGCTTTGCTTGTCTGACACAGTTAGTGTTGTAACTTTGTATAGAGTTCCTACAGTTGTAACCCAGTTAATGTACTTTAAGGTTCCAATAAGCCACTAAAGCACCACAGGTAATAAGTTCCTTTGTATTACTATAAGTCTCATTAGTTTTAAGGAGTAAGTTTTAGTTCATGTAATTGTATTGCACCTTGTAACGACAGTAAGGATTAATGAAAGTCAACAACATGCAGAGATGACGTTTAAAGGTTGAGCGATTAGTCACAAATAATTAAATTACGTAGCTAGTTACCCTTAGTCATTACAGATTTACATGGTCACTATTATTACCTTTATTTATTTTTTCTAAATATTTGTTAAAAAACTATTATTAAAATGACAAACTAATAACATTTCACAATTTAAAACGCATGTAATTGATTCTTAAGCAATAATTGAATAATTATACATTAAGAGCTACACAATATTGTTGCTTGCGTACGGGTTCGTTATGGCTTGAATGCACAAGTCGTAAAAAGTTAACAAAAATTTATTCTTTCCACAAAAAATAAATCAAAATGCTGAAATATTTCTTCAGAGATATTCGCACAATATCACAATATCTGAAACGTTTACCAAAAACTCAGTTCAAAACAGATAAAACAATTCTATCTCACAGCGAAATTGCTTACAATCAAAAACAGCATTAAGTAAACAAACAGCAGTTCGCTTTTTACAGCTACAACTACAACAACAACTGATATGAGTCTAGTCTAGTCTAGTCTGGACAACTATTGCTGGGATATTGCCAACTATGAGCAACTTATCCAGCTCACTGAGGAATTGCATAGAGCCCCTGACGTGCAATTTCCTTAAATAAAATAAAACCAAATATGCGGTATGAAAGAGATGCCGTTTGCATCGCAAGGTTGCAATAAACCAAAGTCCTGCAATGTAGAGAGAAGTCCTAACTAAAATCCTGACTGCGGCAGAGCCGCGTTAGTACATGTCTGCGTCCTAACCAGTGCACATGAAAGTAACACAATTTATTAAACTTTAGTTATACAATACAATACAATACAATACAAATACTGAATTAATACATGAAATATAATATAAAAAATTATAATAAACATTGAAGTTCTTGATTAAATATGATAACTAGGATAAATAACGAAAGCCTATTTACATATGCACAAGTTGAAGCAATGCTCTAACAACTACTAAGTTGGGAAATTCAGATCCCTTAGTAAGTGAGCCGCATATGGCCTGATGTTGTAATCCTCATCTAAGGCTATGTAGTCTAGAACATGGAAATGTTGAAGATGTTTACATAATAAGGCAGATTTAAAGAAGTTGGCATTCATTCTATGTAAATAATGATTTACATATTCAATCCTCAGGTCTCTGTGTAAGGTCTCATTAGATACGTAGAAATGGGCATTTGTGATAAGTCTTAAGACTTTGTTTTGCGTAATCTGAAGTTTTTCAACATCTTTTTTAGAGTAAGCCGCCCAGGCCGGCGAAGCATAAGAGAAAATGGGCCTTATGACAGCAATATATAAATGCCTTTTCTTTACTAAGCTTAAGCTTGAATTTCTTCCAATAAGTGGGAGTAGGCAAGTAATTACACTTAATGCTTTGCTTCTGACACGGTTAATATGGTCTTTCCAAGTTAGCTTATTATTGAGTGTCACTCCTAAGTATGTAGCCTTAGATACCAACGGTACCTCAGTGCCAAATAATTTAATCTTTTCATTAAGTCTTCTACATCTTTGTTTTCTTCTAATAACTAATAGTTCGGATTTTGCCGCATTTATCGATATACGCCAACGCGTACACCAATTTTCAATATCAGGCATGTAATTCTGCAGGGCACGTATCGCAAGGTCGGCCTTAAGTGATCTGGTAGCAATGGCGGTATCATCCGCGTAACATCCCAGATATTGTTGTCTCGTGAATCTATCCCTGGGAAAATCTGAAACGTAGAATGTATAGAGAACCGGGCCCAGAATTGATCCCTGGGGGACCCCTGCACCCAGTCTCATACAATCCGAGCTGTCTGAACCAATTGAAACATAAAAATTTCTGTCCTTGATAAATGAGTATATAATCCTTATAATTTCTCTATTAAAATCAAGTTGTACTAATTTGTATATTAGCCCCTCATGCCAGACGCGGTCGAAAGCTTTCGCCACGTCTAGCATGAGTAAGGCGACACTGTGTTTTGTATGAAGGGCTTCACCAATGTACTCCGTCAGTCTGACCAGTTGCTTAGTAGTGGATAAACCACTACGGAAACCGAACTGTTCTGGCGGTAGTTTCTCCATATGAGGCTGTAGTCTTCTTAAAATTATTCGTTCATATATTTTCCCTAAACCGGGAAGGAGACTAATAGGTCTGAAACCATCCGGCCGGGTGCTGTCCTTTCCTGGTTTTGGAATTAAAATCACCTTTGCAATTTTCCAGCGAGAAGGAAAATACAATTTCTCTAAACATGCATTAAGTATATCAATATATCTATTTAAAGTATTCTCAGGTAAGTGCTTAATAGTTAGATTTGTAACTTCATCATGCCCTGGGGCTTTCTTCACTCTTAATTGTTTAATAATCTCTTTAACTTCCAATAAATTTGTGCTCTGAATGGGATTTCTCACCGTAGGAGCGTTTAACCAGTCTTGCAAAAAGTGTCTTACATCATAGATAAATTGTAGGTCGCTTGGTTGCTCATGCGGCGTAAATTGTTCTGATAAATGTTGCGCAAGAATCTCCGCTTTATCAGCATTGGTCAGTGCAATGCTGTCATTATGATATATTGGTTTGTTAACAGTCCTTTTAAGTTTCAATCTTCGGGCAACTGATATGAGGTGTTTCAATTCGGCTTTTATAAGCTTTTTAATTATCACTAGAACAATCTCGATTTTTCTGGATGGCAACAGTAATTACGAGATATTTATTTATTAAACATTAAATGCATACGCTCTTTTATTTTTATTTTTTTTCGACGTAGCTTTCTCTTCAAAAATCGTGTGCGTTGAACGGGAAATATAAAGCAATTTTAGTTTCAATTCTAAATAAATAGCCAAATAAATGTGAAATCCGTAACAATATTTATGAGTCTTTTTTGATTCATACATATCAATTTCCTTCTCTTTAAGCATCTTTTCTAGCAATAAGAAATTTGTTTCAATACGCAAACCAATGTTCCTACTAGTTTCTGCTTCATCTCCTAACTTAAAAAGTCTTGACAATCAACCTATGAGGTTTCACTTGATCTCGTAAACGTTAAGTAGTCCAAAACACCTGACAGACTTGAAGCAAATTATCACCATGTCTGAAATTATCTACAAAATCGGATAAACGTTTAAATAAACCTCGTTATTTAAACAGAACTTAGAAAACTTAGAACATAAAGGCACGTTCTTATGCTAGCAAGATCAATTACAGCTGATGGCGATGTAACTTAACAAGAAAAGTCAAATCCAAATTTAAAATCTGTGTCAAAGACTATTCAATATATAAGTTGGCTCAGTAACTCTATCGTAGTCAGCAGCGATAACGCAAAGCCGAATAATTACAAATTATCGGAGCTGACAGGAGCTAAGCAAAATGCAAGCGGAGGCCACAAACTCGCTCTGTCTTATAATCCCAAAACCTCAGTTTAAATGCTATCTAATCAATTTGCATTCTGGTGAGGAAATGGAAAGAAGAAGTTATAGCGAAGGCTGAAATTATAAATAACTATTTAATCATAATAATATTTATTATATTAATTTACATAATAATATCTGTACGTATCTTTGAAGAATAATTTTCTTGCACTTTATGTATTCAGTTTCTTTCCTCTTCATTTTAGAATTAAAATTTTCTCTTCATTTTAGAATTTTTGGATTTAATTAAAGATAACACACACAAACTAAACACCGGGGCAAAATGGTATGGGGTTGCATGTCGGGTACAAGTATTAGTAGCCTTGAGTTCACTGATGGCACGAAACAAAGCTCGTCTATTTGAATATCCTTAAACGTTATCTTCAACAAAACGCCTGTTTGGTAACAAATACGAGCGATGAAATACGAGAGATAATGGCTCTGGTTCGAAATAAATCTAACAAAATTAGGCCACACAAATATTTAATTATTTACATAATGTCGAAATTACAAGTTGGGTACTCTAGCACAGAGAAATGAAATGAGCGAGCGCACCATAGATCCGCTGCGTACATTCTTCAACTACTAACTAAACTAAATTTGGCTCCTCTCACAAGAGGGCGCTGATCCTTGAAGGCGCTATATTAAACCGAACATTCCGGCCTCCATTGAAACAAGTTCAATAATACTATAAAATTTTACAATCAAATTCAAGTTTACACATACATATGAAATACACAATGAAATGCAATTTAACACAAATTATTTCGATTACAATTAAATTCAGTAGCATATAATAACAAAAAATGTCACACATAAAAAATATTATACTTGCACTAAATGAATAATGTCTATCCATAATATGGAAATTTTACATTTGATGGCTGTCTGGTATGGGCAAGATACTTAATTTTGTGACAGGCCTTTTAAAGAGACCATTTGCAGTGCGTACACTAATTACCAAGTTGTCTTCCCTCACGAGCACCATAGTTCCGGATTTAACGTTATCTTTTTTTAAAATGCCATTCCGTACGCTCATAAAGTTGCGATAAATAATTCCGTTACCATCTTTTCCAAATATTTTGAGTCATTTTGGTAACTCTTAAAAAAAAAATCTATTGTCATATTTATTTATAATTTGTGGTCCTACAGGGGCTGTTATAGTAAAACGGCCAATTAAAAAATGTCCGGGTTTTAACGCATTAAAATCCCGTGCGTCTAAAGGGAGAGCTGAAATTGGTCTGGAGTTTAATATTCCCTCTATTTGGGTTACTAAAGTTAAAAATTCTTCAATAGTTAATTTTGAACTCCCAACCGTATTTTTAAGATTCGTTTTGAAGGATTTAACATCCGTCTCCTAAAGCCCACCAAAATGCGGTATCCTAAGGGGTATAAAGTTCCACTCAATCTCCTCTGACAACAAATAGTCAGTTAATCCTTGTTCTGTTATTTTGGCTAATTTAAGCAGCTTGTTTAATTCATTTAGAGCTCCACGAAAGTTTGTAGAATTATCGCTAAATATGGTTGAGCGTTTCCCTCTCCTCGCGAAAAATCTATTTAAAGTAGCAATTAATGCCTCCGAAGATAAGTCTCAGACAATTTCTAAATGAATTACTCTTGTAGCAAAGCACACAAATACTGCAACATACAGTTTTTGAAAGACTCCTTTTCTTTGATTTTTTGCCTTTATAAGAAACGGACCACAAAAATCGCATCCACACTTGTTAAAGGTTGATTAAACTGTCATTCGCTCTGCAGGCAGATCACCCATTATCTGATCTATTGGTACAAGTCTGTGTTTGAAACACTGTACGCATTCATGTACTATTTTTCTAGCAAGACTCCTGCTGCTGATAGGCCAAAATTTTTGTCTAATTGTACTCAATAAGGCTTCTGGTTCAAAATGCAAATGTTTCAGATGATAATAATACATGATCAAATAAGTCAATCTGTGTTTAGCTGACAAAATGATAGGATATTTACAATTACAACTTACCCAAGATTGTGCAAGTCTGCTACCGACGCATAAGATTTCATAATTATCGATGAATGCATTTAAAGATTTAAGTTTGCTCCTACGAGGCACCTAGCCATCTCTCTTAAGTGACTCAATATCAGAATAAAACTCACCTTTCTGCACTTCCCTAATCAAAATTAGCCGGCCCCTTTCCGTTCGTCTAAGGATATAGGCCCTGAAACCCTTTCCTTATTCCTAATGATTTTGAAGAACCTAAAAATAAAACTACAAATTTTGATTAATTTCATATAATTTTTTGTACGATTTAAGAAAACTAAGCTAGAATTATTTTCTAATATTGCAAAATTAGAGTCTGGTAAACATTTTAATTTCTTGACATAGTCATTATCAGTGCTAGGTTCAAGAGTTTGTTCTGGATAATGCATGTCCTCACGAAGAAGGTCTGGTCCATTCCACCAGATATCATACGTTGTATATGTCGCTGGCATCTAGTCCACGCGATATGAGATCAGCTGGGTTACATTTGGATGCCACATATTTCCATTGGTATGACCCCGTAAGTTCTTGTATCAAAACTATCGCTCACGAAAGTTTTTAGTAAATGTGGTGATTTTCTAATCCAGGCAAAAGAAATCGTGGAATCAGACCAAAGAATTACATTTTCTATTTTAGCATTCAACGAAGATATCACCTTATCCATCAATTTGGATAATAACAGGCAACCTTACAGCTCCAATCTCGGAATTGATATTTTTTTATAGGTGCAACTCGTAACTTGCTACACAAAAGTCGAACGGTTGGCGACCCCGAAACTGGTAAAGCTTGAACATAGACTGCAGCTCCGTATGCTGAAGAGGACGCATCTGCAAATCCATGGAGCACTATGCAATCTTCCTGGAACGCAAATCTAGGAATCTTAAGATTACTTAGTTCTGAGAGCGTGGATACAAATTTAATCCACTCTTTGGCCATAGAATCTGGCAATGTGCCATTCCAATTTAGCAAGCCTGAGCCTTTGCATGAATATTTTGGCCTTTGTGACCACTGACCCAATTAAGCCAAGTAGATCGAACACCTTGGAACTTAGTGACACAACATCTCGTTTACTATAACTGTTAGAGTAAGGAATGATCATTGTAAACAAAAAGCAGTCAATCTGAGGTTTCCATAGAACACTTAGAGTTTTTACGATGAAGACTCTTGTTGCTCATTAAAAGTGTATTCTGAATGAGCGGTAACCTTATTTTCAGACACAAGCAGATCTAGATGATTTGCACGCCATTTATACATTCCAATCTCTAATTTCACCAAGTCTATTAATTGGGACGCAGATTTCTAGCCGTTTCGCGTGATGATTCTCCGGATAGTATGTCGTCAATATAGAAGTCAGTAAGAGCGATGGACGATGCTAGAGGTAAGTTTTGGTTTTCATCTATAGCTAACTGTTTAAGAGCTCGATTTGCTAGATTTGCGTTTGAAGTTCTATACGCTACAGTGTTGAGCTTATAAGTTTGCACTGGTGATACGCTACAGTGTTAAGCTTATAAGTATAGCAGTGCTATACGCTACAGTGTTCAGCTTATAAGTTTGCTAGATTGCGTTTGAAGTCCTATACGCTACTGTGTTGAGCTTATAAGTTTGCACTGGTGCATCAGCACTGTCCTTCCATGGGATTCTGAGCAAGTCTTTGTGGAGGATGAACTAGAATCTGATGATACATTTTTTGTACATCTGCTGTGAAGGCGCAGCGGTGTTTTCGAAATCTAACCATTATAGAAAATAATTCCTGTTGTGGAATTCTTCCTTTCAACAAAATATCGTTTAATGATACTCCCGATGTCGTGGCAATTGAGGCATTAGAAACCACCCTTAAACGTGTACTATTTTTTGTGGTCTGTAAACGCCATGGTGAGGCAAATAGTAGGAACCATTTACGGATTCAGATCCCTCAGCTAATTCCAAATGTTTTAAATCCTTGAATTCTTGTATGAATTCCGCGTACAATCGTTGTAAATTCGAATCCCGAACCAGTCGCTGCCAAACTTGATTAGGTCTTTTGTCTGCTAACTTTCTAGACTCGCCCAACAATTCAGAGTCCTTCATGCGCATGCATACGACGTACTGACTTTCAGAGGTTTCATAATGAGTCTCCTTAAAATATTTTTCCCAATATTTCTCTTCAGTGCTAAGTGCCGAATCTGGAAAACTAATATTTTCTGCGTCCCAGAATTTTCGCAATGTTTCTTCAATTTTTTCATTTTGCGTAAGTAGACCAAAGTATTGTGATTCACGTGGAGCTACGAATTCGTAGTTAGTGCGTGAGCACAACACCACTAACTACGAATCCAAAAACCGTTTCCTGAAACAATAAGTCCTTTGACGCTCTGCGAACTTGATCCGATTCTAATAAGTCAAAGAAACATTCTACACCCAGTAATAAATCGATTTTCTCAGGTGTGTTAAATCTGTAATCAGCTAAGGAAATATCCCTGGGGATGTCAATATTTTCAATAGACATGGGGGTAAGGGGAGTCATTTCTATAATTTTTGGCACAATTAAAATATCAAGTTCTCTAGAGAAAGATTTTTAACTTATTGGCAGTTGAAGTACTCAGGTTATAATTTAAAGTATCCACTTAGTTCTGAAATCGGAGCGAAAGCCCTTGTTTTTTTAATCCCTAAATGTTTCGCGAAATGAGTCGACACTCAGTTAATTTGTGAGTAGCTATCAAGAAGAGCCTTTCCTTTGATGAATGTCCCTTTCGAATTTTTTATCATAACAATCGCAGATGGCAAGATAACACTTTTATTAGTAGCTAATAAACAATTAGAAAGACTCATCGCCTTTGCATTAGGCGCCGGAGGAATATCCTTCCCGCCAGTTGTCTTCTACTCTATCGCCTGCGGATGTTTGAAACAGATTCCGAAATCGAAGACTCATCCTTATGAAGCAATGTGTGGTGTTTTGAATGACAAATATTACAAATTTATTCCATCTATATTGTGAAGCAATGTGCATTTTTCCCAAACAGTTCAGACATAAATTATTTCGTTTTACTAGTGTAAATCTTTCACCAAAATTCATATCAAGGAATTTACTACATTTAAAAAGAGAATGTGGCGAATTACGTATTACACAATTCTTTCCGAATTATTTAAATGAACGAGGTTTTTTTGCTTTTGTTTCATTCGTTTGTTTTAATTTTATTATGTTTTTTTGGGTACTTTCCAAAAAACATAATAAAATGAGTTCTTTTTTCTAAGAATGTCATTAAGTTATCGAAATTAGGAACATCTAAAGCATTTACAGATAATTCGAATTGTTCTCGAGTTTCTTTGTCTATTTTTTCTAAAATGACAGTAGTAATTAAAATATCAGAGAATTTGTTTCGTTAGAAACCCAAATTATTTAAAGATCTGATGTTTTTATTCACAGCATCCACTAGACACCTTAACTCTTTCGATGATTCATGAGTATTTTTTTCGAATTCTAAGACAGCTTTAATGTGAATATTAACAAGAATTCTCTTGTTTTCGAAGCGGTTTTGTAGAGCCCTAAATAGCGATTCATCTGATTCTGAAGTATCTTCATGAGTTTGCAACAATTTTGCTTCTTTCTTTTAAGAGCGGCATGCAGGTAGTGCGGCTTTTGCGCATCTGTTAATTGAGTATTCGAGGCAACAATATAATTAAATTCAATTTTAAACATGTAACACTCTTCATACCTTCTGCTAAATTGCGGAAGTGAAATTTCAGGTAACTTTATTTTACAACTGCTCTTTATGATATCAACTTTATTAACATTAGCAAAATTATCAATTAACATTTGATTGAAACTTATCTCTAGATCGTTGATTCTTGTTTCTAGATCTAGTAATTCCTCTTCGATTTCAGAAATGTCATCCGTTTCAGATACAGCAATATAATATTCCGATCGAATTATATCCAGAGCAACTGACATCTTTTCCAAAGCCTTGAGCTTGGCATCTATTTTGATTTTAGTCCATGTGCTGGAACTATCCGCTATGACAGTCTCCATTCTGTCAACTGGGCTTTCAGGGAGCCTTTCTTTCGATTTAAAGCAACTATAGTGGCCATTTTATACTAATGCAGCTTAGTTAACAAAAGCAAAACTAACTCCGCGACCGCAATTTTTATGTTTGGTAATAAATACGAGCGATGAAATACGAGAGATAGTGGCGCTGGTTCGAAATAAAACTAACTAAATTAGGCCACACAAATATTTCATTACTTACATAATGTACAAAGTTACAAGTTAGGTACTCTATTAGCACAGACGAGTGGAATGAGCGAACGGCATCATAGATCCGCTACATGCATCCTTCAACTACTAACTAAACAATATTTGGCTCCTCTCACAAGAGGGCGCTGATACTTGAAGGCGTTATGTTAAACCGAACAGCGCCTGTAAGCTTCATGTATGCGAAAACATCTACTTCCAATATCACAGTGATCCCAAAAATAAGCAGATGTTGTTCAACTGTGGTTGCTTTATTATATACTCCGCACTCTCAATGATCCAGCTCAATCCCCTGACTTAAATACCAACGAGCATTTATGCAAAGAACTTGACAACAGATAAGGATTCTGATGACTCTGATGGCTTTCATTTTCCATTTTTTCATTTATTGCGCTTTCATTTTTCATTTTTTCCTTCATTTTGATGGGCTTAAATGTTTTAATTATTTTTGTAAGTTTCTTTATTTCAATTTAATTCAATATTTTGTAGTTAACCTTATAATATTCTTAAGATTATACTACAAAAATATATGCTTTAGTAAAAATATTTATGTTTAAAATGTTCTCCCGTTGAGTAAAGCAAAGTGTGCCTTCAGTTATGTCCATAACTGTACATTTTTTGTCATTTTTCTGATATACTGGCGCCATGCAAAAACACTTCTAAAATGTGTGGTAACATGTCGAAGATAGCAATAATGTAATCTGTTGAGCCATTTCGGTTTTATAAGTGAAACTGAGCCAAATGTACCCTGTATCGTGCAGTTCTAAAAAAGGGTTTGTGACCTTTTTTTTAGAACTGTGATAAACATAATTTAATAGGTGGCTTTTTTCGTACATATTATTTAAGTAAATAAAAATGGATTTCATGAAGTGGGAGTTATTTAAAGATGAGGATGAGGTCTTGAAATTCCTACAGGATAAAGGAATTCTTCGTAGGCTAAGCTTTTCTAAAAATAGGCAGGGAATGATGTATTTTATCAATTACGATATACCAAAAACGCGTTGCTACCTTAGATCGTGCCTAGAAATATAACAGGTATTAGATCTCATATTTGGTTTGAAGGGATAGCGCCTAAATTTCCTTGAGGCTGGAACTTTACCTACGCTTGGTGCCATGAGCTGTCCTCAAATGAGTTTTGTACTTTGCAATGAAAAATGAACCACAATACTGTCGCTGAAGCATAAAATTAGCAAAGCAACAAACTCATTTTGGCCTGGATTTCTTTCCTCCTGAGAGACCTGTAACTGTTTGCCCTCGAAATCGATAGTCTTGACTAAAAATCTGCTACAAACACAAGGTTTTGCTTGTCTAATTTTATATTTTACTTGGGTGTGTTGCTGTTCTGTTTTGATAGGCGGGAGCTTTGCGCTCATGCTTTATTATGTAGACCTATGTAGACCTTTATTATGTAGACCTAAAGTTGGTGGAAATGGTATAATAACAGAGTTTGACGAAAGTCGTTTTACAGGAAGAGAGAGTAGCTTTGGACGTTCTTCCTCCGCAGTGTGTTTTTGAAGGGATGTGTAGAAAAACAAAAGAACTTTTTTTTGTAGCCTTTCCGTATCGTTCAGCTGAAACTTTACTTAACGAGATTGAAAAAATATTACAGACAGCAGTAATTTTTTTCTGATTGGAACGTATTCAAAATGGAGTATTTAAAGAAAGCAGGAAATGATTATCATATATACCACAGAACTCATGGCCCCTGTTCAAATTTAATTTCTATTTCATTTATAACGTGCTGAAAGTTTATTATTGGTATTAAATTAAAATATATATGTCATATTTTGTCATGGCGTACGTATAACGAAAACGTACCTTCTTTTTAAATGTTGAGTTCAGCAATATTTGTGGTGTTTGGCGAGATTATATGTGTTTAAAACAAAATTTGTTACACTTAGCGATCATTTGGTGACATTTTGGTCCAGTCCCTGTGTAATTGTAATTGTTTCTTAATTCATCTCTATATGTAACTGTAACCGTACCCCGCCCTTATATGCAACTTTAACCATATATGCCTTCAGCAGTTCCGAGAAATGGAAGGAACTGGAAATTTCTCGTCGGCAGGGGAAGACTGTATAAGACCGGTGGGAACATCTGTTCTCAGTTGTTAGTTCAATGCTGACTTCGGCCTATTGAGAGATCGTACGAACTTTGCTCTTTAGACGCGCTTTGCATTGCATTGAGTTAAACATTCTTAGCAGTTTGGAGTGTAACTATTGATTTTCGGTAAGTACGAGTAATTTTGTGGAAAGTTCCAGAAATGTAAGTGTTTCTTTGGGGAAAAAATTATTAGGCTATTATCGCGTCTATGTGCATTCAATCTTATACGAACCCCTGCGTCCTAACAAATTTTGTTGTCAGAGGTGAGATTCTAACCCAACCCCACAGTCATGGACCAGAATGCCGGTGACAAGAGCGATGGCAAACCAAATAAGAGACAGATTTTGTTACATGCCAGGAAAGGATAGAAGAGGCTATCATCTCCGTTCAGGAAGAGATGAAAGCAGTTAAAGAAGAGATAAAAGCGGGTCAAGAAAAGATGAAAGCACTTAAACAAGAGATGAAAGCGGGCCAAGAAGAGATGAAAGCGTGCAAAGAAAAGATGGAAGGGGACCGTCAAGTCAGTTCAAGAAATGATTCAAACAGATAAACAGGAAATAAAAAGAAAAATTACTGCCGCAAATAGAAAACAAATTTGAAACTACGCAAGGCAGGATAGACACATTTCAAAATAAGGTTAGAAAACTGAAGAAAGAGTTTCTGCTACCAAACAACGGATTGAATGAAGAGCTGTCAAAAAACAAATCGGAGGAATAGTTTCCGCAGTTGAAAAACAGATCATTGACAGATTTTTCTGTTGCTGTTGTTAAGGAAGTTGAGAGCTTAAAGAAATGCATTGAGACAGCTAAACACAGCTCTGACGCCTTTAATTTAGTAACTATACCTTCTCACCGCTCTGAAGCTATCCCCTAATGATGGAAAGATCTCCTGGCATGAATACAGAACTCAGTTCTCTACACTGGGATCCGCAAATTGGTGGAATTCCGAAATTAAGGCCGAAATCTCTCTGCTTCTGGGAGAGCAAACGCAGGGGCTATCTTTCAAACTCTGCCCGGAAACGTGAGGCTAGACTTCGAAGCTCTTTCGATGTGTTTAACTTGAGATTTGGCAGAAGTGTCAAGTTATTTTCTTCCTCCTTCAAGTATGCCTTCGTAGTGTTACAGTAGCACACTCGGTGTGTATTCGAGAAGTCCAGGTTCGAGTCTGGTGCCTCAAACCACTGCCTCCAATAGATCCGGAGGGCAACCAAATAAGAAATCACAAATCAGACGAAGGTCCCGACCGAAGAGCATCTCGGATCGGGAATAGCCGATAGTCTCGTGGGCAACACAGCGATAGCTCAGTAGGAACAGAAATATCTTCTGGTCTCAAACCTGTTGGTTTCTGGAAAACCTCTGGTAAAGATTGCTAAGGATGGTTCGATAAAACTTCTTTACCATGCCGTATGACCGTGGTGGTGAATGTGTCGTTTGGCCGAATAGTTTGAGGTGTTGTTTAATTACAGAGGAGATAAAATTCTTTCCTTGATTAGAATATAACTGAAGATGCACTCTAAACCTGGAAATTCAATGTTGTATCATTTCCTCTACTACGGTGACAGCCCCTTGATCAAGAATAGGATGCGCTTTAGACCACTTTGTAAAGTAATCAGTAATAACGAGAATATATATGTTGCTATCAGCAACCATTTAGTAAATAAATTTTATCAAGTTATCACCAGTCTGTTTGGAGGTGTGGGTTCGGATCTCACCGCTGACACCAAAAATTGTTGCATGCGTATAGGTTAATAATGAACTGAATACACACAAACCTGATGATAACTTGATAAAGTTTATTATCCCAAATGAAACAATGTACAGTTCTAGAACTTCCATAGATAAATTCGTACAGCTGTTCTGAGTGCGACAGAGCACAATGAGTAGTCACCAGTTCAAATTAGTAAGAACTTTAAACACAACGCAGTGCGAAGCGCCTCTGCAGAGAAAATCACACACGAAAATCTCTCAGTCAACTCTGAACTAAAAACCGAGAACTGATGCTCTATCCGATCTTTTATAGTTTTTCCCTGGTCAACGAGAAATATCCAGTGCCTTCCATTTCTCGAAATTACTGGAAGGCATATACAATTAAAGTTGCATGTAAGGACCAGATACTTAGCTACGTATAGGGATCAACTGCAGATATTCAGTTACAGCCCCAATTACAATTTACAGGGACTGGAATAAAATATCTCCAATTGGTCGCCATGTATGGCAACTTTTTGGCGATTCATCACCAAATTTGGCAACAAACTTTAGCCACTAAAACCATCGCCAGCTGGGCAGTAGCTCACCAACTTACTGAGATAGACATTTACCTCAATGTGAAATAGACATGTTCCTGTAACCTTATTTTTCCGACAGAACTTCATTTTTTTTTTCAGAGTTTTCATGTTGCATTACACAAAATTCGTATCATTGCCCCCTTCTTAAGTACTGTACGTTCCAGGTAGTACAATCGTGGATAGGAAGCTTTACTTACAACTAAAGAAAATCAATACAGTACTAAAATAATAATTTCAATAAATAACATAAACTAATCAAACAGTAAAACAATACATAAATGCATGAATTTAAAAATTTATGTACAAACAGGACCATGATCTTAGTACTTTATTTACATTATATACACGATGAAGACTACATATTATAGCCATAATAAGGGGCTGGCTTGTCGTAACGAAAGACCTTAGGATTAGATTCGGATGCCTTACGTATTTGCACTAAAATGTTGTTCAGCCTGTCTAGGACTGTGTTAGAATGTCCCAGGATGACTTTAGAAGGTTATGTTATGCATTATAATAGAATAAACTCTTGCATATCCACAATCCACCACCATGCATCAAAGAAACTCGCGTATTGTCAAATTACGTGTGTAAAACAATGGTTGTATCCTTGTTATCAAGTAATAAGACAGAGTTTGATTATTAGCGATCAAGAAAAACTGAGCGGTTTATGTAATTTTGTTTTGGGTATAGATAAAAATGCATTCTTTTAGGACGATATTCTTCTAGATGTATGACAAAATATTTCTAATGCTAGAATGTTTAACAAATATGTTTATAATAATTTAAAATATGTTTTAATTACTTCTGTGACATTTCATTTTCTGAAATAAAACATGTACAATATTTAAACTCAAAGCAAGAATAAAGGTTAATTTATTTTTCAGCAATCATACTGTATAACTTACTAGTGATTCACTTTTTCTTCATGATATTGGCGCAAAAAAAAGGTATTTAGCAAAGAATCCTTTAGTATACTCCTGCGGTTTATAAAAGTGTGAAATAAGAGTTATAGTCGGATTTGTTGCTATTGGAATAAAAATGGGAACTTCACTAAATCAAAATCCTTTATTCTTAATAAACACTAATTAAATGATACTTAAAAGTTAATAAAATTAATAATAAAAGTAATAAATTTCGATAAAATTATAAAAAAATAAAAATTTTGATAAAATTACCATTTCTAATTTAACTTAACTTCATCAATCCTCGATTCGTCTAAGACGCCTATGTGGTCACTCGAGATTATAGAAATGAATTACGCTATAAATGTGTTGCAGAAAAAAGAGTCACTGAATAATTTTAGCTGGAACATTTTAATAAAGATTTTTTCCACTTCGGGTCAGAAGAAATAAGACGAAACATAATAATAAACATATGAATAGCGATGATTAACGATAGTATGCAAAATAAGATCAAAACGAAAATTTTTATATCAAATTCTATTTTAAAATTTATTTAATAACCTCTAGTTTATGTAAGCTTTATTTAACTACCCAGTTTTTGGAAAGTATGAATGCTGGAAAATGTTAACTAGTAGCTTCGAAAAAGGAAAGGAATTGATAATGATAGACTGAAAGCCCTGAAAAATTAATTATCAGCAGAATTTTACAAGGTTTTAATCCAATATATCAAGAGTATTTAATAAAAAAATTTGTTTTCATGTTACTCATTTATAATCCAAACAACTTCGTATTATTACTCAATGAAATGAAAACATTTTTGCTTCTTCTCCCTCTTTTCAGGACAATTTGAATTGCCTCTACGAAATTAGCCGAAGCATTAAGAGAAAGTTCTATGGATAAAACAGACGACGAAATAGGAAATCAGAACCAAATTCTACATGTTCCGACGCCTCAGGAAGGAATCTTACACAGCCCTCCACCACAAATCCAGAGCAGAACCCAGGAAATAGATAACGAAGACGTACAGATACTTGTGCCAACGCCCACGACTCCAGTGCTTTCAGATAAGGGTGAAAATGATACTATAAGCGAAACTGATACTTCAAGTAATGCGACTTCAGAAGGGAGTACTAAAGAAGACGAAACTGCTGATACATTTTCCAAACCCAGCGAAGAATCAAAACTTGTAAATCCAAGCAATGAACAGGAAATTTTTGAGAACTTTCATACGCCACTGAACGGAAATAGTGTTAGTTCTGCTGAAGAAAATATAAAGTCTGGTACTGAACTGGATAGGAATGATTACGGCGATGATATTGACAAGGAGGAAACTGGGCAACAAGCCGATGAGGATGAAAACATCTCAAAACACTCCCAAACTTCCTTTGATATCATAAATTCTAAGATAGGAAATGAAGATGTGACTTTCGATCCTACGAAGTTATTCCAGACTGTAGTAGAGTCTCTGAGAAGTGCCGAAGAAAAAGGAAGATCTTATTACAATGAAGAGTCCCATATCGGTGAGCTTATGGCATCAGAGGACGATAGCAACCGCATCGAAATATTAAGAGGTTTTGGAACTAAAGATGAATATGATTTTTCAAAACCCATTCGAGCTGCGACGCCAGTGCCACGGAGATCTAGTTTCCATCAGCTTTTAAATATGGATCTCGAAAGTAAGGAATGTTGATATAAAGAAAACGCATGATTGTAGATTACTATCCATTTATAAACTGGGGTCATATTTTCCACTTTCTTTATTTCCTGAAAGTGATATTTAATTTTAGAAGCATGGTATTTATTTATAATTCAGCAGAAGTGTGAACTTCTACATATTTTGCTTTAATTTTGTTAACGCAAGTACAGAACAACATTCTAACGCATTTCTAAGTTTAAAAATTCTAGTTATTTTTATAGTAAAATTAACGTAATTTGCATGGAAACCATATGCATGTTTGATGTTACGAAAAATTAATGCTTTCCAGTCTCAGTCTACATAGTGGTTTTTAATTTTCAGCATGATTCTTAACACATTTTAAAAGAATATATGCACCTGAAATATAAAATGTTTTTTTTTTCTTCTCTAGAATTATGATTCAGTGTTCTAACGAATATCGTATGATAAAGCTTTCATATTCAAACCTAATTCAGTTTCTTTTTCAATGTATAGGTTTTCCATGCTTCAATGGACAAATGCAATTTACTTTTACAAATGGTCAAATAAATTTCCACAAATTTAGATCTGAACGAAACAAGCTATTTGTGTTAGCTACAATACGCGAAATGGATCAGATGTTTTCTAAACTCTTTCCTATAAGAGATTATGCTAACTACAGCTGTATGGTTTTATGGTTATTAAACTATCATCTTATTATTTTTACTTTTACTGTCACTTTTGCTTTCATCGGCTCCCACCAAACCTACAAATTGGTTAACTTATACATAAGAACAAAGTACTTGAATTTAAGAGTGGACTTTATTTCGACAATTTGATGTCGGTTAGTTTAAAATTACAGCATATAAAAAATGTATTTGTTTTCAAGTTTTGAAATTTTCACAGATTATAACCCACTTTTAAAATAAGAATGCTAAAATATATTATTTGGACTTTTTCTACCTATTAATGGATCTAAATAATTGAAATAACTGAAATGCATTGTCAAAAGTCTAAGTTTCTAAATTTATCAAAGGCGTATCATGGTTTTATTTTTAGTGATATAAAATTTTGGATGAATTTTACAAAGAGAATTGTTAAATCTTATGTTTCAATTCATTAAAAACAATATGAAAGGGTATTTTTTCCCTTTTTGTTCATCAATTATTTTATAATTTTTAAATAAAAGATTATTTTATAAAGAAATAACGAAAGAAGCTATAAAAACTTTTTTTTATTATTTTTATCCTTTTATTCCTTTCTTAACAGAAGCCTCTCTGTCGTATTAACATAATATACTGAACATACGATTAGCGTATTTCCTTGCTTATTTTTCCCTTCGCGTACTTTTTTCCTTAGTTTTTCAGCGCCAGGTTATGAACGTTTTAAAATATTAGTACAATTTTCCCCTTCTTCAGTGCATTGGAAAAATGAAATCCTCTGAATTTTAAAATGCATTCGTCAAATTGGTGACGGTTTTGGTCTTACTAACGAAGACAAACCCTCACAAACTCCTATGAAGGCTAGCCGAACTGTTGAATTTAACGCCACCTCATTACGAGAAACCATCCATCGCAGCGAAGCAAACATGAACTGACATTCAGTCTACGATTTCTTTGTGTCGGCTGCACATTCACCTTCTCTAATTATTTATGCACGATTTGAAGCCCAGAGAGTAGCAGCGATGAGAGTAAGAACGAGGAGTTCAATTTGCAGGGAAGTAGAAATTAAACCATCTCTCATTAGATGCTGTAATAATTATTGCTAAGTATCCTTACTGTAATATAGGTTTAGTTTACAATATTAGGATAGTTACCAATATTTTGTCCGTGACTGCTTTTATTTGTTATATTTGTCCTTAAGAAATTAAAATTATTTGCATAATTTTCTTCTTTCTTCTTTTCGGATGATAAAATTAGTAAAACAAAAGCGGGGAAATAAACGAGGAAATACGGTATATTTCTAAGCTTTTGCTTTCAGTTTTCTTCATACTGTATTGATACTTTTCTTTAATCGAGAAGTTGATTGTTGACACCGTATTAAAATCTTCAATGAGAATTTATCTGTCCTTTCTCATTAGTTATTAGAAACCAATATGATAAATTTTCTTGAAATGAACCGTAATGAAGTTTTACTTATTAACTGAGAAATATATTTTGTGCACATTTTAATAGTTTTTTATGTAACTTATACCAGGAAATATGGAGGAAAAGTCCGCAAAGAGGACGTCTATTCTTCAGATTGCAGCAGTAATGTTTGAAGAGTCACTTTTGACAGGAGTTCCTAACATCATCTCGGAGAGGAGAATCTCTTGGAAAACTGTAAAGATAATTAGCATTGTGTTCTGCATGTCCTGGTTTACTTACCAATTGTTTGAATTCATGGATGTGTACATGAAGTACCCGACGGTAAAGGAGAGTAGATTTCTGAGTGTCTTATCGGCAGAAGACTCCATACCATTTGTGATGCCCGGTATCGTTGTTTGCAACAATAACCCGTAAGTAGACATTTTCAGAACCAAAAATTTAAACTGCCGTACAGAGGAAGAAAAATTTCTCTGAAAAATAAAATGCTATAAAAAATTTCACTTGTGTTTATAAGGTTTCGAAACTAGAAAAATAATAAAAAAAGTGAAAATATTCTTTTTACAGTTCAGAAACTTCAGTCACTAAGTAAAAAATTATGACTAGTGGACACTCCCCTAAGCTGCAGCCGAAGCAAAATTTATACGTTCTGTGTACACCTGAAAAAAATGCATAAAACGTTTCACTAGAAATAAAATCATTTCTATAGACACATGAAAACAATTTCACCTTCATCTTACCTGGTTTGATTGGCTTCAGTTTATGATTATATTTGACTTGACTCAAACTGTTTCGGCTTTATATTGACTTGATTCATTTCACTTTTGTCTTGCAAAAATCTCAGTCTTTCAGCTTTATGCTGGTTTGACTAACTTCAGCATTTAAAAAAATTTCATAAAAAACAACACTGTCAAAAAACACAAAACGTGACGGAGGAATAAACTGGCCGTGAGATTCCATAAAATTTTTACTCTGCCTGGGTTTAGAAAAGAGGTGTGGCAATTTTAGAATTCCCCCTCGCACGCGCTTCGACGCAGCACGCCAAATAGCAAAGAAGTTAGACAAAAAAAAAAGTAATTTGGAGAGGGCGAAAATTAGCTTTTTCAGAGTTTTTTATTAATATCTCGGCTGATTAAAGTCGTACGAAGTCAAGAATGCTCGAAATAGTTCCAACTTTTTTTTTGGAATCCGGGCATACCTTTCTCGAAACTCGACTTCCCGCCGTTCCTGAGGAGACGATGTTACAAACAAACAAACAGACAGACACGCACAGATTTTATTTTGACAGTATTAATGTGGGCACCGCATGACTTCTTTGCACTGTGTTTTAAATTACACTCATTTTTTCTGCACTGCATTTAAATGTGTTTCCCTTAATTATTTTAACTTAATTAACCGATCCCTCGAAGAGAGTTGAAAATAACGTCAAAAACTGCAAATTTTGAAACTAAATGTTCTGCTTAGTTTTTGCAATACGAGAATCAAACTTCTTATAATTTTATTTTTAAGTAACGAGTACAAAGTTTTCCAAATATAAGTACAGTAACCAGAAACCGCATTAAAAGTTTGATTTCATCATTTGTCGAAAATTAAATTTTTTAAACAATCGACATTGCCAAAGCACAGCTAGATGTTATAACAGTGCCATATATAAAAATTCAACGTTCTGCAACTAATAGGTTTTGAGTTATGGGTGATACGTACATTTATATATATACATACAGACAGACGTCACGGAAAAAGTCTCTTCTGAAACCATTTTAAGTCTTCTACTATCCGATTTGGAAATCAAAGTCCTTTATTGTGTTCGAACGTACAGACGTCACGCAAAAGAAAAAAAAATCGTCCAAATGGATTCGGGAAAGGTCAAAATAGATATTCTATTGAAATATGTTACTCGAAATTTTTCGCGATTACAACACTGCCTTTACTTCGTACAAGGAAGTAATAATTATATTGATTGCAAGATTGAAAGTAGATAACCAAATTAAATAATGAAATAAATGTAATTATATATTGCTTAAAATTACATTGGGTGAGTACAAGACTATCTTCGCTGAAAAGACATTAAATTTGTTCCATTTCTTGGCCATCTAATGTTTATTCACAAAATTCTCTAACAATTTGCTTCAGAAACAAGAGTTCTAAAATAAAATTAGCATATTTTAAATAATCTGAAGTAAATTGTCTAGTGCGTGAAACAAAGAGAATAAAAAAAGAGGGAAAATTCTTAAGGTGAAAGGACGACACATATTTTAGTAGACTAGTATTTTAGGCTAATATATTTCAAGTAGGGTTGAACCAAGTTAATGTTTTATTGTTATTTAGCTTTTGGTGAATATTTTCAGCTGGGAAAAAAAGTCAGTTTTTCATTAAGTGAGCCAAGATGGGAAATTGAAAAGTAATTCTACACCCCTACGAAAAATGGGTTAGAGCTGGTTTCTACTGCAAGAGATAACTGCATAATATCGAGAACTGATATTATCATAGACACACAGTAGTACATTAAGCGGTTGACGTTTAACTCTGCATGGATGCAGCTACGCTACACTTGTGCACATCATTCTGGCAAGGTTGTCAGCTTAAGAGTAGAAGATGCCGCCCAACGGCGATAGTGCCTAGGGACGCTAACTGCCGTACCGAAAGGCCCAGGTTCAAATCCTGGGGAAGACGAGGATGTTTGTAAATGTATAGTATCTATGCGGCATAGAGGCACTTTAAATATGGGGCCAGCCGAGAGGCCTCTCGAGAAGTTGGTGGTAAGGGAAGAGGGGTGGGAGACCTTCGGACCCGTGCCCCTGAGGTGCTCTCCTTCAGAACCAATGGAGGAACTGAGCAAAGTCGTACTGTACTGTTGTAAGGTTTCTCCTTCAATCTCTGGACTCTCTTCGTGAGCATAAGCTGTGAAACCTTA
>KK122159.1:0-20146 GCA_000611955.2 Stegodyphus mimosarum
ACTTTCAAAAATAGAAGATTGGCATTACGTCCCTTCGGGGCTGAATGCCGCCGATCTGCCTTCAGTTCAGGCTGTTCAGTTAAACAGTTTTTGCTGTCGAAATGGTGGGAGGGCCCATCATGGCTGTTAGAACCAGAATCGTCATGGTCAAAAGGCACCGATTTGCCGGACGAAGAGATCATAAATTCAGAAAGGCGTAAATCAGTATTGACAACTCTTAACAAAGATTCTAAACCTGACAATTGGTATTACAGGTACTTTTCATCTGTAAAGAAAATGGTACGCATGTTAGGTTGGATTCTTAGGTTTTACTTTAAATTACGAAGAATTACAAACGAAACCTCCAAAAATTTGTCAGTTTCGGAAATTGAAAGAGCTGAGATAACTCTTATGTTAGTGATTCAAAGAGAATCATTTAAGGGTGTGAACGATGATAGAATTAAAGACCTCAGACCTATAGTTGATCGTGATGGTTTGATAAGAGCTAAAACCAACATTTCTTATCGCGACGATACTGATGACTTTAAGTTTCCCGTCATTTTGCCATCTGATCATGCAGTAGTAAAATTACTGATAATGAATGCACATAATGAGCTGCTGCATGCTGGTACTTCTATGGTGATGTCTCATTTGCGAGAAAAGTATTGGATCCTCAAGGCTCGTAAGACAGTACGAAACTGCATTAGAAAATGTGTGAAATGTCAAAGATTTAAATCCAAAAGTTGTGACGTAACTCCAGGAATTTTGCCGAAAGATAGAGTACGTGATGCAAATATTTTTGAGATTGTGGGGGTCGACCTGGCAGGACCTCTCTACCTTAAAGATGGTCGAAAAGCTTATATTGTCCTTTACACATGTGCGGTCTATAGGGCCATTCATCTGGAGTCAGTAACATCCTTGACAACTGAAGCTTTTTTCCAGTCATTGAGACGTTTCATTTCTCGTCGCGGAAGACCATCTACAATATACTCAGACAATGGCAGTAATTTTAAAGGAGCGGAGAGCCTTCTACATACACTTGATTGGGAGAGTCTGTCTTCAAAGGCCGCTGAGCAAAGAATTCAGTGGAAATTTATTCCTCCCTCCGCACCCTGGTGGGGCGGTTGGTGGGAGCGTTTAGTTCAAATGGTGAAACAGATTCTGAGAAAAGTTCTAGGTCGTGCTGTCCTGGATTATGAGGAATTGCTTACAGTACTGTGTGACTGTGAGAGAGTAATCAATACTAGGCCGCTTACCTACGTGTCTGAAGACATTGAAGATTCATCCCCATTAACTCCGGAGATGTTTCTGCGGGAGATTTCGAGATCAGGAGTGCCTGATATCGATTTAGTGGATAAGGAAAAACTGAGTAAACGAGCTAAGTATCTACAACGGGTGAGAGAACAACTCAGAGCAAGATTTCGTGTGGAATACTTAGGACAGTTGCGTCAACAGTCCATTAAAAACTCTACAGCTAAACCTCTCCAGGTAGGTGAAATTGTTCTACTGGAAGATAACAACAAGAAACGAGCCTTTTGGAACCTGGCACGTGTCATAAAACTGATACCTGGTCGTGATGGACAAATAAGACTTGCTCTCATAAAAACAGAGACTTCTGAGCTTCTAAGACCAGTACAAAAACTGCACAGACTTGAACTGGATAATCCAGTCCAAAAGGATATGACTGAAAATATTCCTATGACTACCAGCAGTGGTAGAACTGTAAAACCAGTGATACGTTTGTGAAATGTTTTGTATTTGTTTGAATACTTTGTAATAATTTGATTTGTTTTTATTTTTCTAGGTTTAGTGTTATCTTTTAGCATGTCTAGAAAATTATGGAATGCTGCCTGTCAAAGTAATTTGTATTTCAATTTAGATAGAACATCTTGGTAGGTATAATTTTACATTTCAGTATTGTAATCTCAAGTATTCGTTTGAAAATATTATGTACTCTACTATTATGCATATGTTATGTTTAACAAATGTGTGAATTTACCTCCCAGTAAATTCAGGTGGGAGGAATATGTAGCAAATAGTTTATCCAACAGATGGCACTATCTGCCAAGCTTTTTTGGTAATTGTCAATGCGCATGCGCAACCTGAGTGTAGAGGAAAGTATGTTAGAGGAGAATGAGTTTTTCGTTAAGCATGTTGCTGCGCGTTTGCTGTGTAAATAAAAGTATATTTTTGTAACAAAATTGCTCTTTACTTTCTAATGCGAAGCACTAGGTTAGTGCACGAATCTAACCGTGGATCACCACACTAACTTATAAACTAGTTTGAAGCACTTTTTAAGAATGGCCTTTCTGAAGAGCAGCACTTTGAGAAATATCTTTGCGCGAGACCTAGTGTAAAGTTTAAAAACCTAATGTTTCCTATTATAGCAATATTTGTCAAATCCCGTGAATAACAACTGCATGATAACGTAACAACTCAAAAAATTTTGGATATTCTCTGCTAAGAAAATTGCAAACGTCAATAAGTAAGAAATAACTATAGTAGAATAGGAAAATAAAAAGAATCTAATGCACAGTACGATACTTGCAGTCATATAATATTTATTTTACACAGTCTCATTTCCTGATACACGAAGACAATGGCCTAATAGCTAAATTATTCCTAAGAAAGCAAATAAGCCCTAAATTTCTCATCATATAACTTAAGCAATCACAAACAATGTCAAAAACTCACTTTACAACTTTCGATTGCTATGAATATATATTAAAGAATCACTAAACGTAACCTACCTCTTAACCATGATGAATTCGTGGTCCTGATCAGTATTACATTCAGATCACGAGGAATAGTGACAGCAACGACAGGGTTTTAATAATGGCTTACAAAAAGAGACCACAACTGCCGGATCTTGTTTCAAAGTAGTTATCTGACTTGAACGTCAAGAAAAAGCCAGCTATCATTATTCTGTATACGAGGAAAGGAATTTAAAAAATAACTGATTTATTTACTTTTAAATTAATGGCCATTTTATTTGCTTTATTTTTAAGGACGAAGAAGGACAAACAGTGCTGCATTTCGCTGCTGCTCGAGTACATCCGGACGGCAGCCTCTATGCACTTTTGAGTCATGCCGAAGTCTTGTTGGGAGAAAGAGATTCTTTGTACCGCACATGTTGGGATGTCGCTGATGAAGCTGGACAGCAAGAAAATGCCGCCACCATTGACAGATACGTGCTAGATGCTTTTCTGCAGCAGCGCTATTCTTTCATACAGATGCTGAAACATGATGGATATGACCACATGTTACAGATTAAGGACAATATGGGCAGGGATATTGGTACGATATTCGAGGAGTCAAAGATGCACTCTAGCTCTTCTTTTCTAAGGAACATTACTGACTTTGTGGTAAGCATAAGACAGTATTCTAAATTCATTTTTCTAAGCCTTGTTTGTGGGCTAAGAACCAGGTAGCTAATTTAATTATCTAAAAAGAATGCCAGAATCATAAAAATGTATTACCCAAAAGTTGCTACTAAAGATATTGAAATGACTCATGTGCTGAGAAATAGCATAAGTGTTTTTCTTACTTTAAAAGATTTAGATTTTTGCTTAGTTTGGTCCTCATTATTTGCACAGTAGACCTGGAAATGGTATTCGATCGCATGACCGAATCTGCTAAATAATCATAAAACTCGTAACTGAAATCATAAATTCCTAACTGAACGAATCATAAAGGAAATTGCCTTTGTGGTTTCCTGCTTTAGATGCAGCGAATTATGAATCTATGTATCCTGGTGCGTTCCCACGAAATGAAATATGTCAGATTAAGATAAATTTCTGGCAGGAGTGGCTGGTCCATTCTTTTTTCATTTTCAATAGTTGAAAATGTTTTTTCGCGTACAAGCAGGGTGGAACAGAGTTTGTGTTATAACTGCAAAAATAGCATTATTTTTCTGTCCTTTTCAGTTTGTCGAAAACTTTAAACTTGAAGCATTTTCAGGTGAATGTATGTTAATGGAGTGCCTGAATGATACTCGTTAGCAATCTATGCTAATCATATAAATAAATGCCATTTCTTTTTTTACAGAGAAGGCGAGAAGACCTGCATGGTTATATCAGAAATAGTTACTTGGAAGGCACTTGCCGGCTCATCAGATCAGATAACACACTTGTCACTGCAAAAAGCCAGAGAGCGAGATGCGCTCTTCACGTGGCTGTGCTTTTCGAACATATTGGTGTTATTCAGGCTCTGGTCAAAGCCAACTCATCCGCAGTGCATGTGTCTGATAATGTGAGTAATAATGTGCATCTCGTACTAAAATGTGTATGAAGCTAACAGAAATAGTAATTCAAAGAACGTATTGAGGAGTAAGAGAACTTAATAGTAATTATAATTTACTTAAGTAATAAAAATTTAGTTAGTATTACAAAAAACCTTTCTTTTTGTAATAACAACTAAATTTCTTTCTGTTTCAAATCTTTCTGTTTGCAAATATCATAAAACTAATAAATAAATGAGATATTTTAAATACCTTGTCTTTAAAAACAAAATTAAGGTAAAAAGGTATTGGACATTTCTTGTATGTTATAAAATCCGACTCTGACAGACGTTTCCTGTAAAATGCCTGGAAGAAAGATTTTATTCCTAGAAAAATTCAGTTTTGAAATTGAGAAGATCTTTCGTTAAAATGGGTTGAAAACATTCCGGGGTTTCTGCTGATTAAAAAAAAATTTTTAATTCTCACTGAAATCAGGAAAAATCTGACAGAAAAATAGATGAACTATTGAACGTAAGAAACGTTCATACTATAATTTCAAAGCGCTAAACCAAATTTGATCGAAACTAAACTCCAAACAATGCGTCTAACACTTTTCACTGAATGAGAAAGATGGATTGCCAGAAATAATATTTGTATTCCTCAGCTTATTTCAGTCAAATTTTCGTTTCTTTCTTTTCCGACAGTAGATTTGCTGATTAACTGTGGTGAGCAATTAATGCAGAACTTACTAGGAATTTATTTTATAAAAGTATAACTTTCTTGTCCGGGTAGCTGGAGAAAACAATTCTTCAGTAAACTGAACTGAAGAACAAACTACAATACGGCTATGACCAGCATTATAAAGCTTCAAGGTTTTTCGATTTCTGTTGTATTTTTAGATAAAAGTGAATTCCTTATTTGTGGATACGACGAAAAGCAAATAATATAGTTAAAACCCAATACTGAACTTTAAATGAAGGGTCTCACTCTTTCAGTAAAACAAAGTAGAGTTAGTCAAATGGTCTGAGACTGTAACACAATTTGCGGCGTTTAAAATCTACATTTTATTGATGGCAAAATAAATCAATTTGTTTATTAATATGTTTTTAGGAAACGAAGTAGAGTGCTCAACAAATGGGCCTATTGTCACTTTAAAAACTTTATCAAGAAAATAATCAGCATAATATTATATTTTCAAACGATAAACTTAATGTAACTCTTCACATATAATGAAAATACCTGCTCAGAGTTCAGATATCAGTTGAGCATATTTGGAGAGATTTCCCCAAAAAAAATGAATAAATACAAAATTTCTATCGGAAATTAAAGAAACACCTCATCATAGAATGGTTAAAAATAGAAGCAAATGTACATTAAACTCTTGTGAAATCCATGCCTGGAAGTCTTAATGAGGTCACAAAAGGAGACCCATTATTCAAGCATTAATTAGAATTGTTTAAAAAGACCTAATATTTTTTACTCTCTCATTTACACAAAAGAAGCACATGATTTGATATTTATTTAACATTATTTTTAGTTAATTTTATTTTTCGAATTTGCTTTGCTTTAAGAATGGTTTAAAAGAAAAGTTTTTCGTTTAAATTAAATTATTTAATTATTAATTTATATTATTATTATTTAATTTTCATTCATTTATTTGATTATTTTTTCAACATTGTTTGTCCCGATACGTTTTTCACTCATCGTATTTGTGATAAAAATTGTGGGTCTGACACAGGAAAGGAAGATGTTGATGCCAGAGCTGGTAAATATTTCAATAATACGCAATTGGTGTTGAGAAATATTTTTTGATTTTGCCAAAACGTGGAATTACAAGTCCATCTGTTTGATTTAGTTAGCACCTTCTCTTTTGAACATGTGACTGCAGAAATTCATTATCCAGTCTCTTTTATAATGAAGCTAGAATTGCATTGAGCGGTATGATCGACCACTAGAAATATTCGATGAAATAAATGAGTTCCACCTTTTAAGTTTTGTAATTAGATTTAGGCTTTTAGCGATTTATCCTCAGGTATATATGTATATATATTTATTTAGGATTTAATTAAAAGATGAAAATTCATCCATGCCATGCACCTTATACTTTGATTCTTGTTCGATTCGATTTTGATTGATTTCGAGACATGGTGCATCGGCAAATTTGAATTTAGCACATAGCAAGCGTGCGAAGATAGTTAACGTAAGACTAAATTTTCTATTTTCAAAGTACACCAATGATAGAAGATCCTGTCGCCAAATTAAAATCCAAGCGAAACGTATTAAGGATTGCAATGTACAACATACTAAAGAAAATTGAGACAGAATTAAGTAACGACGACATTAATATAAATTTAATAGAAGACATTTAAGACCAGTTAATCGAAAAGTAAAAACTCTAAATAATTTAGACTCTCAGCTAGAGAATGATTTGAAAGTCGAAGCGGCTGAATTTAAACTTTAAGTCACATCCGCTCTGCAATACGAAGAGAAAATCCAAGTGTGGCAATTTAGAGCGAAGAAAAAAGTTGAAAAAATTAATTAAAGTCAAAAGTTCTGATAATGATATCCACTAAAGATTCCAAAAATGACGTAATAGATATATTCGTTTACCAAAATTAACTATCTCTAAATCTTGCTGGTTTTATATGGCAAGTTTTTGGAACTCTTTCGAAGTTGCAACGCACAACTGTGAATCATTAACAAAAATCGAAAAAATCAGTTATTTAAAATCGTACTTATGCGATAACGCCGCAAACGCGACGGAAGATTCTTGTATTTCGGAATTTTTTATTTTTAACTAAATTTAAGCCCTTTGGGAAATTTCTAATAATCAAGTCCCTCATTCTTTTTGCTTGCTTTGTCTAGTTTTGTTTAAATCTGGTTTAGTGCATTGTAGGTTGCATAAAATTTAAGCAGATGCTAGAAAGTACTACCATCCTTTGGCAGTACATTTCTCGTTAGGTGTCAAATTGTGACAAGCTGATGTGATTAAATTCCATTGTTTAATTTCCCAATTAAAGAACTGAAATACGGTGTAATACATATATATGCAATGAGAAAATACGGTGTACATATATATGCAATGAGATATACTATTATGTGTATATATTTATAATCAAACTCACGATTCGCAACCATCAAATATATATACATATATCATTCGATGGTTGTGAATCATGACTTTGATTCTTATCTTTCTATTATTTTTTAAATTATATAAAGGAAGTTTAAAACTTTGTAAAGAGAATTTATATAAATATTTTGTTATATGTTTATAGGTACTGACATGCATAGAGAAGGACAGGAGCTTGTAGGCTTCTAGATATTTATAATTTTTTTTTAACTTTCTTCGTATTGAATTTTATTTAATTGTGTATTGCTGGTTTATGCTTATAATTATTAGTTTTTATGGAAATTTGATCTACAGTTCTATTTTTGTATATTGTTTGTTATAGGGATTCTGCATATGGATACGCGTTCTATGTATGGATACTGCACTATGGTATAATTCTATTGGCTTTGTTTATGGGTTTTCGTCTACTGTTTTGTGCAGTGATTTTCCCAATGGGTACCTGTATTAGTCTATAGATTTTTGTGTACTGGCTTTTACAGAGATTTGGCCTATGGATATAAGCATAGGTTTGAGTTTTTATGTACTGGTTTTTATCTGGAATAGACCTACGGAATATCCATTTTTGAATAGAGATTTGGCCTGTGGATACGCATGAAATTCTGGTTTCTGGATATGGTTTTTACAGGGATTTTGTTTATAATACACATATGTTCTACAGTTTCTTTTTATGGTGCTTTGGCCTACTAGTACCTGTACAGTTGTATGGGTTTTTACGGGGATTTGGCCTATGGGTACCCGTACAGCTGTACGGGTTTCCTTCTATGGGTTTACACGGGGAACCGTAGGCCAATTCCCCGTAAAAAATTGTATGGGTTTCTACGGGGCATTTTAGCAGGGGTATCATATGAATTTTTCATAACACTGGGAACGTAAATAGAACTAAAACTCAAACAGCCAGTAATCATTTTAGAGAATTATTAATTATCCACTCAAAACATACTGAAATGGAACTAATCCACGCTGAATTAAGATTTCATCCTGAACACAATGCACTTGCTCCCGCATCTCAGGTTAGCTAGATTTCTGCTTGCTGCTTCTAAAAAGATATCAAAAATGTAAATATTTTGGAACGGTCGCAATTAATGAGCCAAATTATTTGCGACTGCGGAATGTTCAACTACAATAAAACGAACATTTAAAATCTGCCATGGACTGCAAGCTTCTCCTGTTTAGATATATACATAACATATGTGTATGTGTTACGCGTATATACATATATAATTCATAATATATATTATAGATATATAAAATTAGAAACATGTTGGTATATATGTATATATATATACCTAAATAAATTACTTATAATAAGAAAACTTTCCGTATACCATCTCCAAGGAACAAAAATTTAATTTATATGTATATATACATTTGATGACATGTTTACATATTTTTTTGTGCGTGTGTGTGTTTGTTCTGTTTTGTGCGTGTGTGTGTTTGTGGTTAGTTTAAATGTAGCGTAGAACTTTAAAAAAGCAAACAGAAGCTTTTATTTTTAAGACGTAACAACAGTACATCGCGAGTCATAACGTAAAAACAGTGCATGCAAATGCCACATTTTCTAGTGCATTAACTACCTTCTGTTTCGAATGAGAATTTATTTTGTACTGCAAAAGAGAAATAATACCAATTCAGATTACTGTCTCTTGCTAGAACCTAGCTGTGCGGTACTGGAACGTATAATCACTCAGTTTTCGAAAATAGAACCAAAATTAATTAACTTTACATCTACTTTAGTCTAATAAAATTAGTTTATTCATTTTCATTTACAAAATCTTTAATAATAAATGCTGCAAATTCCCTTATATTACTGTTACGATGCTTCCTTTGTTTCAGTTGGGAAGAACTCCTCTGCATTATGCAATGGCCACAAATAAAGTAGATAAAATATCGAACATACTTGTTAAAGCGGGTGCTTTGAGGACAACTAAAGATGTAGTAAGTAACTTTCATATTCATCCTACTTATTTTTAAAACTTCAGAAAAAATTTCTCTTATAACGCACTTTTTAAATTTATGATTCCATTATTTATAGCCTTTTTAAAAAAATTTAATTTATTTAAAAAGTTTAACGTTTCCCTAAAACAGGCTTGAAATAGGCTTGAAATCGACGGTTTAATTCTTGAAGCAGCAATGACGTCATAGTTTCGAAATCGCTTGAATGTTCATGTATGATTATGTCTGAAATGATACGTAAACAGATATCAAGCCGAAGAGCGGAATTCTGTTTAATTACTGAGAAACAGAGAATGTCAAATTATTTCAAATAATTTTTATCATTTCTCAAAAGGAAAAGAGAGTAAATTCTGTTAATGTAATAAAAAAAAGTTTGGCTAATTTTGGGTGCTATAGTTAAAATATGTATAAGTAGTTGTCCACTAACGACAACGCGGAAAAACTACTGAAAAACACTATAATAGTTTAATCAGGGTTCAAATTTTGTAAAACGGGCGGAATGCATAGATGTTTCCGTGATTTTCTTTTGTGTAATGGGAATACTATACAGCTTCTCTTAAAAGGTCATCCCCGAATGCATCCCTTCCTCAAACTAGTAGCCCTTGCATACTTTGTTATAATTCAGCGATCGGCAAACATTTTTTTAGAAAAAGCCAGATTGTAAAAATTTTACACTTGTCGGGCCAAGTAATAAACATTAAGATATAAATGGGTAGTTTTTTTCGTACAGCAAAAAAAGGTTCATTTGTTTTAATTATAAAGAGATAATTTTACATAATATTTATACACATTTTACTAACATTTCTAAAAAGAAACGATTAAAATGTTTACATATTAAAAAACGATATTATTAAATAGATTAAAATGTCTAATGCCAAGTATGTAATTGTTTTTTTCTGAGATAATATTTAATCATACTGGAATTCGAATTTAGCACTTCCTACCATTAAAGTTCTTTGCAAACGGTTATCTATTAATAAAGATCTGAATTGCTATTTTACATACTTCATTTTCGAAAATGCCTTTTCATATTAATAAGTACTTTCAAACACGGACATAAATCCCCGTCGATATGTTTTTAATTTTTTTAATTTATAACGTCAATATGTTTTGAATTCTGCCTTGTTTTTTACTTAATTCTTGATGTGACTCCCAGTGTCCTCAAGCCATCTAACAGTTGTTCTTGCCGAAAGACTGATGGATCGAAAAATATCTATTTTCTCTGGGAATGTTACTTCGACTGCCACTGGCAAACACAATTCAATTAATTTACCACCTTAAACTGATGCGTATTTATCATGCAAATGATATTTATAAAATAGAATTAGATTCATTTCTTTAAACATCATTTACATCCTTTTCCTTAAACATGACTGAACTCGTTGAGATAACCCACGTTGTCTACAGCAGATGCTAATTTCCATAGCCATTCGCTGTTCCATGATAATGGTTTTGGAAAATGTTTCTCATTTAAAAAAGTAAAAAATATATAACTTCTCTTAGCTCGAAGAATCTTAACAGAACTTTAGAATGTTGAGCCATTGAACAGTTGTATGATAAGGCAAGTCAGGATATTTAGCTTCGATCTCTAACAAAAATTCACGAAAGTTGTGATGTTTTAAGTCTATGAGAGCGAATGAAGTTTATTATTGATACAACTGGCTCAATAACATATGACAGATTGAGGTGTTTCTCATACAAAGAGTTTGCTGCTAAGTAATACAATGAATTATCAGAAGATTTAACATTTAGCAACTTCACAGGCCTTAAAAATTTGTCCAACTAATCCTCTCCCTGTTCCACATATATTTTTTTTTACCATCCGTTGAGACACATTTAACTGATTCCATTGCAAATTATATTATTTGAAAGATTTCTCGACTTCCTTGAAGATATCCCCACCTGTAGTTGTTCCAATGCAAACTATTCATAGTAGAAGAAGCTACTTCTTCAGTCACCTCCAATTCAGCAGTGACCTCTCGAACACCAGCAATTGGGAAGTATCAGCAGTATCTCTCTGCTCATCAAGAGCCAACGAAACCAATTTGAAATTTTCTGCCTTACTTTTTACTTGATTCTTGATGTGACGCCCAGTGTCCTTAAGTGATCTAATAGTTGTTATCGGGAGTTGGTTTCTTGGTTCCTTCTCGTCATCTTTCGGGTCTATAAATCGTGCTAGTGCCTTCATTTTCTATCCTTTTAAGTGGAATGTCTTCTAATTTTTCTCTGTGCTCATCCTAGATATATATTTTTTATTACTTTCACCCTCGCAGCTCAAGGACAAAATCTGATTAACCTTCGAAATTATATTCCTGCGAATTTATCCATTTTATGCCGATTCCTGTTATTTACTACTTTAGTTACTTTTCTTACTACTTTATTTGCTTTAACATTTAACTCGTGAGGTTAGTTGAGGAGAAATACAGATTAATCGAGAAATGTGTTAGACTAGTTTTTCAATTAAATAATTGGATATGAGAAATATTTTTAATAACATTGTGCTTCTCACTCACAGTTGCAATGAACACTGTGTGATAGTGAAAAGAAACGATTTTTCAGTTTGACTACCCTGTTTCTTACTCTCGCTTAACTTCCTGTGATTTCTGAGTATTTCGAAAAGGACGAAAGACGAAGATTTCTAATAATATTATTATGCAAAAGAATACGAGATGAGTATTCAACAACTTTCCGGAAAAGGAATTTCAAGTTTCCTTCCAAAGATGGAAAGGCAGTCTAAGTGAGTACTTTTATAAGTTATTTCTCCTACCTTCTTAGCATGCCTTCGTGGTATAATGGTCAGCACACTCTGCGCGTATTCTAGAGGTCCGCGGTTCGAGTTCTGGCAAGGCCATCGCTCATTTTTTAAGTCTCCCAGCATCGAAAATCCTAATATCTCTATAGTGCCGCCCGAACTAAAAAAAGTGGTGGATGATGGTTCTCCACCACCAGGATTTGGTGATAAGGTTCCCTAATCGCCATTGCCCTTTAAAAGAGGGAGTATTCAAGGTATTTCTTCCGCCTACTTAGCATGCCTTCGTTGTGTAATGGTCAGTATGTCAGGACTGAGTGTTCGGTGCATACTCTTGGCGAACATATTTGTGAAATAATCAAAGTCCTGATCTTTAACAGGGAGCTAATGCAGCTATGTTCTGTGGTAGAAAACTGTGGTTAAGTGGTAGAAGAACTGCACGTAAGAAGGATTTAAAATCCTCTTTTATTAAACCACAATTATATACAGCCACTTCCCAACTCGGGAGGGATACAGAAAATAATGACTGCACTTGGGTCTAAACTGAACAATCAAATAATTTAAACTAAAGTTAAATAGAAATTAAGTAATCGTTGCTCACAGAGCTATAAACGCGAGGTTGGTCTCTAAATGATCAATGGTGCGTAGCAAGAGTTAGCTAATACTAACGCACTTAGATTTACTTCAATAAGTAATAGAGTAACAGCACTAAGGCTTAGAATTTAAATACTAACTAGTCGAGCGAACGTCGAACAGAGCAGCAGTGATCTGAGACTAAAAGCTCTCTCACACTGAGAAGTTCCTACCTATCGCTTAAATACAAACTTGGCTCCACTTCAAATTAGCATAAAGTTGAAACGCGCGCTCATTCTAACGGGAAGTTGAAATAAGAAATCATAGGAAAGGGGAAATTAAAATGAAACTTTGTTAGTTTAAACTAAAACCTTACAAGAACACTCGGCGCGTTTTCGAGATTCGAGTCCCAGGGAGGACACTGCTCATTTTTCACGTTTCTCAGCATCAAAAATCCTAATGTTCCTACACTTTGATAATAACTGTGGTTACTGCTACAAAATTCTACCCATGTACTCGTATATTTTAATGGTGCGTTCTGCAAGTCTTGTCAACTACAACTACGAAAAACTGCATTTTTTGTCAGAATTATCTTGACTAAGTGTGGAGGTTTATTATTGGAATGTAACTTCTTCAAAGGCAGCTCTGCAAAATATGATAAACAGGTAATTTTGAAATTCCTCTGTCATGATTCGCTTCTTTTACAGATTGTTTTTCAGTTCTGACAATTATCAACAACTATCTTCAGCGGCCTTGCGAGGATCCTCCTCGCAAAGCCATCACTTCTGCGAGCTTCCAGAACTTCCTTAAAACAGTACCATCTGCTTCATCTCTAATTCGAGTGATTCATCTCTAAGTGGCGTAGGTGTATCTGTTTAAAACTCCCTCCTAAATTATGTTTACGATTTTAATTTTCCATTAGCATTTTAGAAAAAATTACATTTATTTAAAGCTTATTTTAAATAGATTCAACCTGAAAAGACGGAAAATTAAATGACTTATTGGTTGTCAAAAGTGAGCATATATTTTTGGAACACCCTGTATTGCTGAATGGAAAATGTAAAAAGGAACAGAAACTTTGCATTTACTTTTAGTTTATTCAAGGTAACTGTGCTTCTAAAAAATGCCTAAAATTTCTTTCATAATAATTAGTTCGGAACATATTTTTAAATAAACTTTAATATTGATTTTTAGAAGAAATTTGGTTTTTACCATCCTTAAGTGTCTTATAATAGTCACTATACTGTTATCTCATTTCGATATATGTTATTGAGCACGAGAGAAAAAAGTTTAGAACGTTTATAAAGCTAGGGACGCTTTTTCCCTTATACAGAGGCTGTTCGCACATTTTTTAGACGATTTTGGTAAGCGGTAATAAAAAATCGCTTGGTGCAAAAGAAGTAATTGCAATTGTACTATGTTTTTAAAAGTCAAAATTAGCGTCTGTGGCTTGAAAGTTTTGTTTTTATTCAAAATGGCGAATTTAACAAAGCAGTGATTAGAAGGCTACATTGACGCTCTTTCCGAAGAGAATTATGCATACTCCGTTATCCAAAAACGATGTGAGAGTCATGGTTTTGTGATATCTAAAGCGTCGATAGATAATATCATCAACAAGAAAGAAAAAAAACGTCAAATTGGAGCCTCAAGTGGAACAAAAATTCCAAACAAGTATCCGAGGAAAAAACGGACATCTTCGGCTATTGCAAAGGTACGTTGTTTAATGTTTAAAGAAAATCCCGCTAGTCAAAGGACAGTTGCAAAATCATTAAAATGCTCGGCGTCCACTGTAAACAAAATGATAAACGTTGATTTAAATCTTAAGAAAGCGAAAAAACGCAATGTGCATCGTCTTCTTCCAAAGCATATCGCTCGACGCAGGACACGCTGCAGAATTCTATATGAGAAACACTTATCCAAAGAAAAATGGAAAACAATTGTCACAATAGATGAAGCATGGGTGTATTTAAATGATTGTAACAAAAAAAGAGCCATTTATTATCATAAAAGGGGAGAAAAAAATTTAAGTACATGGTTCAAAGAATCGAAAGAAAGTTTTTCTAAGGGATTCATGATTGTTGCTGGTTTTTCTTATAATGGCAAGTTAAAAATAAAGAGAGTGCAAAAAAATGTCAAGATTAACTCCAAATACTATCAGGAACATATTTTATCGCCAATTTTTCTGAATGAAATACCATCGCTTTACCCACAGTGCCATCCATCTGTGAGACTCCATCGGGACAAAGCTAGCAGTCACACATCAAAATCCACTGTAAATTTCCTAAAAGAGATGGAACAAAAAACTGGTATCGAGGCCATACCCTTCGCTGATATCCCTACTAAATCTCCCGATGTGTCACCTATGGATTTTTGTGCTTTCGGACTTTTAAAAACTGCATTATCCAAACGTTGTCCCAAAACCCTAACAGGACTCTGGAAAGCTGTTCGGGAGGAATGGGATAGAATACCTCTTCTGGCACTTCAAAAGGCATTATTATCCTGGAAATTGCGGTGTCGAAAGATAGTTCAGAATAAGGGATGTCAAATAGAACATTTAAAACACAAGAATTTTATGTAATTTAGTTTTGTGAATACAATATACATCGTCTAAAAAAATGTGCGAACAGCCTCTGTACAGTCTGTAATACAATTATACAACTATTTTATGATTTTTAATTCTAGGACGCGTAAGTTCATTTTTATTATTCAAAATTACATTTACTTCTTAATCTTTTTTTCTTTTTAGAAAATGAGGTCTCCTAGCTACTTCTTTATCTATAAAGAAGAAATACAAAGGATATATGAAGAAGAACTTCGTCTTGCTTGACTTAAATTGCTCAGTTAGAACTTTCGTGGAACTATAAAATATAACCTTGTGTGGAAAACAATTTTTACTCTCTGAAATTTTATGCTTTTTTTTAATACCATGTACAGTAAAATTTCCTATGGAACTATAAGAAGTTATATAGTGTGAAAAAGCATTTTAACCTTCGAAACTTTGTCTATGCTTTCATGTCATTTTCTAAATCATGGTGTTTCATTTTGAGCTATTCACATTTCAGAACTTCAGCATATCAATGTATAGTTGATATAAATTATCCATCCTTGTTACAGTTTTTTACCTGATTAAGTAATAAATCATAACCTTTTTTATTTTGGAGGAAATTTATTTCTTGTAATATTTTTCTCTTATATAGCATAACTTCATTTCTTTTTTTGAACTTAATTATGATAAACTTTACATATATTTGTTGCAACTGCATACTTCATAATTACCTTAAACAAATGCATTATTTTACATTTACTTTCAGTTTAATCAATAGAACTATGCTTCTAAAAAATGTCTAAACTTTATGAAGCTTAATTATTAATAATAATTAATAAAATAACTTAATAAGCTAATCTTCATGAATTATAACTATTTAATCGAAACAAAAAAAAAAAGACATTCTCAGGAACAAGCGTGTTACTGAAATTGTTTTATGTAGAAGATTTTAAAGAAAACTCATGCCATTAAACTTGTTTTCAAATCTTGCAACCTTTATTGACCTTTTATTGAAGCAAATATAAAATATTTAATGATTTTTATTTAATGAAATATAAAATATTTAGTTAAATAAGCCTGAATACCCTTCCTTGTATTCAGGCTTATTTAACTAATATTTACTTTCTTGTATGAAGTAAAGGATGTATTGTAATCGCGAAAATTTTCGGGTATCATATTTCAAAGAAAATAACCATTTTGAACGGTATCGAACACAATTAATTTAACGATGCTTTTGTGTGGCATCTGTTCGTGAAGACAGACTAACAGACTCTTTTCCCAAAACGGATTGCAAAAAGCATTTAAATTGGATTCAGAAGAGATTTTTTCGTAACATCTGTACACACATACGTACACACGTACGTATGTAGTATACATGCATGTATCTCGCATAACTCAAAAACGTGTAGCCTAAGAATTTTGAAATTTTGTATGTAGGACTGCTATAACATGTAGTTGTGCATCTCCGTTTTGGATTGCAAATATAAATATATATATATGCGTATATATACCCACTCTACATATACATACCCACTCTGTTACTCGGCTACCTAAGCTCAGTTTTTTTTATTCTTATATGATAGTAAATTGGAAATTTTTTGCTTTAAAAATTATTGATTTATGTTGTTCTTATCTTTCCGTTAAGGTTTTTATGTGCATGCAATAGTTGTAGAATTATCAACAATTTAAACGTTGTTTAAGTGCGGCTAAGCCTAATTTTTTAACATAGCAGCCATATTTGTCTACATTTGAAACTTAAAAGAATAGTGAAATAAGTCAGTTTCTGCACCCTCTGTGTCTTTTTGCAGAGTGGAACTAGAAGTAAACTTCTAGTTTGCGTACCGGCAAATCTACCTTCTTGCCCTCTGGCCGAATTGCTTGTTTTTCGTAGCAACTCTAATTTTAACTGTAAAAATTGTTTTTGAATTGTTTTAATTGTATTTGGTGTTTTACATTTTTCGATATTTTTCAATTTTTAATAAAAATGTTTTGAGGTATTATGCATTTTTGCCTTATCGAGAAGGGAAAACTGAATTAATTGAATCAGAAATATGAACTAAACTCAGCGGCGCACAGCCCCAATGGGCCAAGGTCTGTAGTCCCCTTTACTACTTTTTTAACCTTTTGGACTCCGGAGTGCATCAGCATATGCCCTGGACAAATGGTCAGCTTGTCGCAGGGCTCCTGGTGTTTAGTCCCCAAGCGAACTTGTACTCATTTTATCGACCCACTTAAGGAATGAAAGGCTGAGTCAACCTTGCCCAGCCCGGGCATCGAGCCCCGGACCTGTGGTACAGCTGCTAGCCACTTCGCTACAGGGCAGTCGAATGAGAAATATATCTCTAATGAAATTCGAAGAAATAAATTTAAATGAAATGCATATAATTTAATATTCCAGTGTAAGAAAGTCATGTAGTGTACACATCAGACTTTTTCTTCGGGTAGCAGGATCAAAATATCTAAATTCGTACTATTTCAGATTTTCTGTATTTCTGCCCTTCCCTCTATAGTTGGTCGGATGACGTTTACGAGAAAGAAGCTGTCCGAAGGAAGACTCTGAGCGAAATTGTTTACTGTATTAGGTGATACGTTGTTGCCATTTCAGACAACAACTAGCCACCAAACAAAAGTTCTGAGGCTTCATGTTGCACTGCAGCTGGCACAAGAATTCCCGTCTCATTAATTAAAGCAATTAATTTCGCAATGCAGAACACAATTTTTTGAATCATTTTCAGAAAGCGAGCTATAAAAATAAAATTCATGGAATCTCATTTAAAAGATAAACTTTTTATATGAGAATTATATACTTAAGCTTATCTTTTAAATTAGATTATATACATTATTTATATTTATATAGACTTATTTATATAAATAATAATTTAAATTCGAAATACGTACAAGTGCTTGTATTTTAAAGTTCATTTTTTCTTCAAAATAATAACAGAAGTATTGTGCTGAAAAATATGTATACAGGTATACAGAATGCTTAAGCTTCTAAATTCATTCACATGCATATATTAAATATGCAGAAATATTCTGATGATACAAAGAAAACAAAAGAGTTTCGAAGAATATCTTGATTTTTAAATAGGATAGTAACTTTATTATAGAAGAATGCCATAATTCGCGTAAGTGATGAAATTTACGAAAGTTTTACAGCCAAAGACTTACACTAAGAATTTCAAGATCTAGGCCTTACACTAAGAAAAAAGGGAGTATTTACATATTTTCCGGTAGGCCGTGAAAGTGAGCCGAGATCCGCCATGTTTGCACCAATCATTCAGGCAGAAACTTGAAGGAAAAAAATAAATGGGTCTTTATTTTAGTTAAGTGACCCAAATTACTAATTCAAGAGATACAAATTATGTATATAGCATATGGAAAATGTTAAATAAATATGAAATAAAACTTTGATAGTATCTGACAAATAATAACATGCCCCAAAAATCTGGAATAGCATTTAAAATATCAATAAAATAGTATCTTCTTTATGACATCGGCGCCACATAAATTCGCTTAAATACAAATCTAAGCGTCGCGTGGTTACGCGCGGTTTCGGTAGTACCATTTCTCGCAACCCCACAATCTTTTACCATTTTTTACTTTACATCTCCATTGTTTATCCGCTTTCAAATAAATTTCGATATCCTGCCCATTAATGCACACTTTTTTTAATGTTAGAATCCCGTAATCTTGAAAATACAGGGTATTTATAAAGTCCCGGACCCATTTTGATGTTTAATAACTCATAAAATAATAAAGATAGATTAAAATTAATAACATAAATTGATAGATAGACTCAAAATGTTTAATGACCCTTGTCAATGAACTTCCACGTGTGCCCCCTTCGTCGCACGAAGGATATCAAGTCGATATTCAATTTTACGCCAGGTACCGGCAAGCATGTCGGCATCCACAGAGGCTATTGCGGTTGTAATTCTGGCTTTTAGGTCATCCATGTTCGGCACTCTCGTCCTGTAAACGTTCTCCTTTACAAATCCCCAAAGGAAAAAGTCCAGCGACGCTATATTAGGTGATCCTGGTGGCCAAGGAATTGGACCTCCTCGCCCAATCCATCTTCCTGTAAAATGGTCTTTCAAAGAACTACGAACGATGGTACCCCAACAAGGTGGTGCACCATCTTGTTGCAAAAAGACATGTGGCTGAAGCTCTTCTCGTTGTGGAAATACGAAGTTTTCCAACATGTCTAAGTATACGACTGATGAGACCGTCTTTTCTGTAAAAAAGAAACGCCCAATGACTCGGTCGTGCATTAGTCCACACCACACATTAACTTTTGGTGAATCCCTTTGTGACTCACGGTATTCATGGGGTTTTTCAGATTCCCATATGCGCACATTATGGCGATTAACAATGCCAGAAAAATGAAAGGATGCTTCGTCGGAGAACAAAAAAAAAACAAAAGAGAGAAAAATGCAATTAATAAGCAGACGATATTTAGAAAAGTACATATATTTAGACTGGAAAATGAAACTATCTGAAATTAACCACACGCGCAGACGATATTTACAAAAGCAAAGATATTCAAACCTGAAAAGGAAAATATATAAGTTATTTCATCAATAAATGCCATAAGTTTGTTTATATCTTCATTATTTTATGAGTTATTAAACATCTAAATGGGTCCGGGACTTTATAAACACCCTGTACTTCACTAACTGATGTTTTGTTGAAGACATATCCGAAATATCGCCCTTTTGATGCAAGAGAAGAACAGAGAAATAGCAGTTTACTTATACCCTTCTTTACAAAAACAAAACTGGCTTATCATGGATTATTCTGAGTTATATAAATCCAAAGCGAAGTTCTTTTGAGATTGCTGCAACTTCACACTCGCCCATTATCGGACTAAATCATACGATCTCTCTCTGTCTGTCTGTCTGTCTGTCTGTGCGTGGGTGTGTGTGTGTGTGCATGCGGGCGTAGATATACGCTCTATAACAACAAAAATCGACGCACCAAGAAGGAGCTCTT
>KK122159.1:22088-98192 GCA_000611955.2 Stegodyphus mimosarum
TTACTATTTTAAGTAGTTACTGTTTACTATAATTTAAATTTCATTCCTTGCAGCAATGGCGCAATGAATTGTTTAAATTTAATTAATAATTAAATAATAATTAAATAATAATTAAATAAAATTTACTGTTATAATACATATATATATATATATATTGTTACGCATTTCATATTTGCTTAGCTGTTTATTTAGAATTGTATTTAAAATTGCTTTATTTACCGATGCAACGCATACGATTTTTGAAGAGAAAGCTACGTCGGAAAAGTAAAAATAAAAGAGCGAGTGCATTTAATATTTAATAAATAAATATCTCGTAATTGCTGTTGCCATCCACAAAAAATCGATATTTAACCAGAATGTTCTACTAAATAATTAAAAAAGCTTATAAAAGCCGACTTTAAACACCTTAGTTCAGTTGTAGTTGTAGCCGTTTAAAACGAACTGCTGTTTGTTTACTTAATACTGTGATTGATTGTAGCGAACTCGCTGTGAGATTGCAGTAACTTTATCTGTTTTGATGTAAATTCTGTTTAACGTTTGTTTTGATGTAAATTCTGTTTAACGTTTGTGATATTGTACGAATATCTCTGAAGAAATATTTCAGCTTATTGATTTATTTCTTGTGGAAAGAATAAATTTTTGTTAACTTTTTAACGACTTGTGCATTCAATCCATAACGAACCCGTACGCACGCAACAATATATACATATTATGTTTTCCAAAATGAAAACGCTGCGGAGATTAACTATAGGCGAAATCGCTTAAAAAATCAGTCAAAGATCTTACGATTCATGCAATGGCCAGGTAAAGACTAAGAAAACTAAGAAACTAAACACTATTTTTTCCGAATTTCTCAAAACATACCTAGCAGAATTTAAAGAAATTTGATATGGATGTAGATTAATATAAGTGTTCTGCCGGAAATGAGAAAGCTATTGGACAGAGTGGTGCTTAACAGGCTCCTATATTACCTTAGCAATTCTAATGACATGCACAAGTACCATTATGGGTTCAAGGCTGGTCGTTCAATTAAACATGTACTGTGTAAACCTTTAGATGTAATTCATATTAACAGATCAGAAAATAGGCACATAGCAGTCATTGCCCTGGACGTTGAGGGAGCCTTTGACTCGCTGTGGTGGCATGATATCACTGTCTAGAATATCTGAATTGTCCGACCTCCATTCGTTATCTACTTCTTAGCCATTTACAGGCAAGACACTGCAAATTATCCCGAACAGATAGAAGGTTCGGAAGAAAATTGAGAGGGATGCTCTCCGGGATCCTGTCTTGGGCCGATACTCTGGAACATTGTGGCCAGCACTGTCTTCTCTCTTTTCTATAACAAAGGAGTCATGCTCATCGCCTATGTAGATGATTTCCCACTCACTGCGGCAGGCCGTAGGTGCCTGAAAAGATGATCCGAGAGTGTCTAATGTATCTGCTGAATGGGCAAGCGCACTTCAGCTACAACTCTCCGTCAGCAAGACACAGACACTTATAATAAGTTTAAGACCTCCGCTGTACAAAATTGCATGCCTCCAACTCCTGGGCTCTTCAAACTGTGTCAAGGAACTCAAGTTTCTAGAAGTAATCCTGAATGACAGATTTTCCTGACGGCTTCATGTCTCCTCATTGAAATTAAGGATTGATACCCTCAGGAATAGCGTGTGTTCCACAACTTCAGTGAGACGAGAAATTCCGGAAAAGCTACTGAAGCTATGGTACAAGGTGAAAGCGGAATAAATTGTTTTATATACAGCAGCAATCTCCGGTAATACTATCACAGCAGACATGACGAGATCACAACTCACACTACAGAGACAACAGCTTCTTATGGTGTTCAAGGAATGCTGTACTACTTAGACAGCAACCCCGCAGAAGATTATGGCAGACTTGCCTCCACTACATTTATTAGTCGAAAGAGAAAGGACTATAGTAAACGTTGCTTGCTTGCAACGAACCAAAACCTTTAGGGGAATGTCTATGTCCACACAGGTTATGAGCAACATAAACCTCATCTCTCCTGCTATCCAGCTGAAAACAATATTGTCGAAACTACTCGCCTTAACAAGACACTGTAAATCAAAGGGCTAGAAGGTGTATGCACGGATGGCTCCAAGACACCAAAAGACACTGGGAGTGCATTTGTATTCTCCTTAGATAGTGACGCCACATATGTATAGAGACAGAAATTAAAGTTTGAAAATTTTGTTTTCTAAAATGAATTAATTTCTATTAGAACTGCACTTTTTATACACGACAAAACATCCTAACTCTCCAAGCACATTTACACTTATTCTGCTTCGAGCCTTGCAGTAAAAGCCGGAGTCTCTTCAGAAAATCACTAGCCCGGTGTACTCGAGGCATACTATGGCGAATGCGTCTCACGCAGAAACATTCTTAATTTATTTCAGCAGATACTACTTCCAAAGAAGCGGCAAACTCCAGTTGACTAAGGAAAGTTCCAACATTCCCATTTCTGCAGAGGCAGACTCTTCAAAAATTAGTCTTTAAGTGGTAAGAGCAACGGAACCAGACCTCGGCTGGACATAGCGTCTATATTTTTTTCCCAAAGTGTGACTGGAACCACATTTAATGAGCAATTATTAATGAAGTTAATGAAGTTAACACAGTTAATGAAGGAACATGGGCCTTTTCCTGTTTATCCAAGACGTTTTGACCTCAGAGAGGATAATAGCTACGAGTGTGGGGAGAAGGATCACCCAGACCACTTTGCATCCTTCTGCCCACATTTAACAATACCAGCCTAAAACAGTCAAGATAAGCTTCTGGCCGTAATGGTTTCAGAACCTGATACATAATAATGTTGCTCAGCAGAAGCTAAAAGCTATATTGAGCATTGTACCAGAAAATATGCCTAGTATACGAAAATACTCGAAGTTGGATTATTTTTCTGCATTTGTATTTGTAATTAGCAGTAACAATGTTTATGCATTTATATATCTTGAATATTATATTTGCCTATCTAAGTTTTAATAATAGTTATTTTAATTGGACAGCCTTTCCTGAATTCTCTTATGTACCCTCGCATTTCGTTGTCAGGACGCAAATGAAATAGGTAGACGAGAGTATTTAAACTGTTGGAACGGAAAGGTTAAACAGAGGGTGGTTTCGCTATTGAAAGCGTAAATTTTTAGTCCAAAGGGATTTAGTCCCGAAGGACTATTACTTTCGTTTTGCGATTTTGCGTCGATTCACTCTGAATGCCCGTTTCACTTTTCAAATTGTTGCCACTAAATGTTATCGCTCTGCATTAAATTTTAAAAAATGAAAAAACTGCATATAAATGTATGCATGTTTCTCGCATTGTGATAAAACCCAGAGCCATCGAATTTTGAATGACGTAATCCTACTGCGAATATGGGCATCTGGAAGCCCTAATTTTGAATTTGAAATTTGCTTTATTATCAATTTTATGTTTTGTAACATTTCAACGAATTTCTGATTAACAAACTAAATGATTTCAAAGCGAGCAATGGCAACACTGTAAGGAAAAAAAAATATTTTTATCTCCAGCGCACGAGACTTACGGAAATTCTAAAGATATGTTCATTTTAAAATGATTTTGCGATATTGATTTTGAACTGAATTTTATGGTTTGAGTACCTAGTACATGATATTTAATAAAAAAAGGTAGCACACGAAACGTTAAAAAAACGCGCCTTTGGACGTAATTTAAAATCTAAAATCTTTCAGATTTTTTTTTTTTTTAGTTTGTCCTCCAGCTGTTAATCTTAGTAGTGGCTACGCAATCTGGCCGGCTAATTAGTATATCGATGTAGGTTTCTGAATCAGCCTGTCAGATTAAATTGAATTGTGTAGTTTAGCACTTAATCTTTACCTTTTAAATTTATTTTTTTATTATCATTTAAATTTTCATCGCAACTGGAGGGTGTTTTCATTGTCATCACGTAAGTCGGTGCCATATGTTAACTAGTTTGTGATAAACAATTGGTTTTTCACACCCTTTCTCTATTGGGTTCATCTTCAGGCCTATGTGAGAATTCGGAAGTTTTAACATTCACGTAGATCTAGTGATCATTTTATGATAGCAAAACATACTGGATCCCGCAGTATTGCATGTTAACCTATGCATATTCTGTGTAATATGCATATCCTACAATTATATGATATGATATGAGGGACGCAGCCTGACCCTCCTGGGAGACTTTACGTCGCCCTATGGCCTTTTTGCGGGCTGCGCCAGAGCAAACTAGAAACAACACCTCCAACAAAGAGACGCGAAGAACGTGATTAAAAAACAAAATTCAAATTAAAATCCCTACTGCAAGCTTATTATGATCAATCCTCTCCATCAGTTTCCTGGCAAATTTTTCAGTCTTTTAAAATCATTTAAAATATCATATATATTAAAAATATCATTTTTCTTGATGAAGTCGATCTTGATATCAGTAAAATATTTGCATGCTTTCACATAATGCTGCGCAGTTCCCAGTTCTTTACAGATATCACAGAGGTCAGACTCTTGTAATTTAAACTTCTTAAAATAGAAAGGAAAACGGCCATGACCGTAATGATTTGATCAACGTCAATGTCTGAATAACATAAACCTTTTTGAAGTTTAACAAATTTCATATAATCTTTATTTTGATCATACATTTTCCACTCCTCCCTCCATTCATCATAAATATAATTTTTCATAATAGTCACAGCTTTCCTTGTTGATCCCTATACATCAGTATCACGAGCATCAACATCGGTAATTGCCTCCTTGGCCAGTGCGTCCGTCATCTCATTTCCAAAATGTCCAACGTGCCCGACGTGAATAAGATTCCAATCTAAACCTGGACTCGTCGGAAAACATAGCACAAGCCCACTGTGACGATGCCCATATTGCATGTTTTCTACTCCAGGATAATGGCTGGCGACAGTGAGTTGCCGTGAGCGGAACACATCTGGCAGGCCTGCGAGCATATAGACCTATCTGTCGAAAACGTGAAATTGTCGTACCCGTGGCTGAAGATTGCTGACGAGGCTGGCTTGATGCTGTGCTCCGTCTGCTTTATTTGGCAACTGCCAAATACCGGTCATTATTCGACGTTATAACTCAGGTACGACCTGTAATGTAACTTCTGCTACTTTTCCATCATTTTGGAATTGTTGCCAAAGCCTAGAGGTCGGTACTTTGAGCTATTCCAAGTTCCTGGAATATTTCCATCTGAGAAGGCCCACATTCCAAGCAGCCGATAATTCTACCACGTAAGAAATCATCCACATACATCCTCTGTGTCATAACTATTCAGTTGTGGCACTAACTGGCTTACAGAACGCTTGTGAACAATTTTACTTCTTTGCAGCCATTCCTTATATACAGTTCCCTTACACTCTCATCATTTTAACGTACTACCAGCGTCATCTGATGGCTTCCTGTAATTTGCAGATCATTCTTGAAGATGTGTGCAAGAATTCTACAGGTGAAATTTTTACTTTAGAGTTCGATTTCTGTGTGATTCTGAATTACCCTTATATTATGGGCATGAGTATGATATTGATAAAGGACAGATGTTCAAATAAGACGATTTGCAGGTTTACTAGATCATTCAGTTAGAGTAGAATACGACAAAAAATAAGAAAAATGCAGTTCAGGCGCCAGATTACTAGTGCTACGATAGGGATGATATCCCAAGCCTTATATGATACTAATTCTAAATGGCGGAGCAAGCATGAGTAAAAACTCCTTTTATGTCTACGGATGAGTAAGATTTTTGTTTTCGAAGTATTGATTTTGATCCCCCAGTTTGAGCACTAGTCCTCTATCTTGTGTATTCTGTTCTGGAGACTAGCAATAGCATGGTCGAGATTCAGCAGTTTCGAGAGGATGGCTGTATCACCCGCGTAACAAGCGGTTAAGCAGTCTGCATCATCTTCGAACATGGGAAAGTCCATACAGAATACTAGATGCAGGATCGGGCGAGAATGGACCCCTGTGGCAGCTCGGCTTGAATCTCAGTGTTATCAGAGGAGAAACTGCCTTATCTGACATTGGGGAGTACGTGGCTTAGGAAAGGGTTGATCAATAATAATATTTCTCTACTGATGTCTATATTGATAAATCTATATAAAGCTCTTATGCCAGACGTGGTCAAGGATTATCTTTCCTTATTGGAAAATCTTTTACAGCTATCGCCATCACAGAGTTTCTTACATGTACGAGGACCATTACATATTCGTCAGTACGTTCTTTATTGTTATCTGAGTATATATTTTTATTTAACTCGATATTTTTGAGAAACTCTAGTGAATTTTAATAAGAAGGTTATTAAAATAGGAAGCATGATATAACGATTGTACTAGAAATTAAAATATAATAATAAAAAGGTACTTTTCTGTTACCTGTGCTCCACTTAGAAGTTCAAACAATAAAGTTCGTTCTTTATTGTTATCTGAGTATATATTTTTATTTAACTCGATATTTTTGAGAAACTCTAGTGAATTTTAATAAGAAGGTTATTAAAATAGGAAGCATGATATAACGATTGTACTAGAAATTAAAATATAATAATAAAAAGGTACTTTTCTGTTACCTGTGCTCCACTTAGAGTCAGGTATAAATATTGGCTTGAAATCTAAATAGATCACAGCAACGCCAACAAACATAAAGCTTTATCAAGAGAATAAATATATAGAGAGAAGGTGTAAAATGTGAAAGAAAATTACTAACAAATTACTAAATTTGGCAATAGCCCTTTTAATTCCCGATTTTATTTTGACTATGACCCCGTCGTTGTAAAATCGGTACAGCTTCCCTTACATCTGCAGTAATCCGCAAACTCTCTTCCGTGAACTCTTGTCCAATCGCTATTTAAAACTAGAAAAAAGTTGTGTTTGTAAATATTCCAGCCACTAATACGCAGTTTCTTTCTCTGCCTTCCCTTGCTTAACTAGCATCTGTTCGGTGCTTTTCAGCTTCCATGTAGTATTTAAAAATATAACGCGTTTTATATAAAATTGTACTGGGCTTATACCATTCACAGTGTTTTGAAAATCAAAAAGTCCTAAGAAATTAATAATATGTGATTGAAGATATACATCAAGAACGTACAGGAATAAATTATGTGTTGAACTCGGCACGTATGTCTGCAAGTCCATCACTCCATCAACGCAATAGTTTCATGCTATCTTTCTTCTAATATCAAATTACATACAAATAAGTCATTACATATATAGAGTGACTCTAAAAAAGTGGGCAAAACTTTACGGGGTAATAGAACGCAGCTATACGAGCAATATTCGTCATAGAATATATGGTCGGAACGCAAGCGGTGAGAAGTTAAGTGATAGTTTTCCACTCTCGTGTTTAAAGAATTAACACAAGAATGATGGGAGATACCTCAGAAAACATTTTATTAACAGGAATGTGATGTACATGCTTAAAGAAACCGCTCAGAAGACCTTCCGCTAGTTGCAATGCAGATTTCACTCTTGCGGATTAGAGACTGACACACATTTGCGAAGACACGACGCATTTCCCGACGCCGATCCCTCCAGGATCGAACAGGTTTCAAAGGGGCACTCGTCGTTTATGATTTTCATATGGCCTCAAAGAAAAAGTCCAAACACGAGAGATCCGGTGATCTTGGTGGCCTAGCTATGGGACCACCTCGACCAGTCCATCGAACTTAAAATTTCGTGTTTCGTATAACCAGCCATCCTCTCGGCAATCCACGGTAGAAAATGCCGTTGGGTGCGAGGGCCGACTTTTTTATACCATTTACAATGCCACCTAGTAGTTCCCCGTTTGCATTCCGCCCAAACTTTCCGTTAAAAATATTAATTGTATAACTGCGTTCTATCACCCCGTAAAGTCTTGCCCACTTTTTCAGATTGGCCCTGCATATTTAATATTCAATGTGCGCGACCCTGCATATTTAATGTTCAATGTGCGCAGCACCAAGGCTGCGAGTGACGCAAAATTTATGCAGTAGTCTAATGTTTTCGCTTAAAGGAAACATCAGAGAATTGCACATATTCGCCACTGCTCGCATTAAATATTTCATATATTATTACTACAAGACTGTTTGTGATACGATAAAAATAAGCTACACATTTGGTGTTTTTGAGCGCATCTAGCATCCCATTAACTGAAAAGATCATGAAAATTCTGAAAAATCGTGGATTTAGTGAACATTTGCGAAATCTTAAAAAATTCCGCTTAATTCTCAAAAAAAAGACCGTGTGAAAAGTTACTACCCTATTTACGATTAAAACTCATTATTTCGTATTAAAGATAGATATCATAGCTGTAGCTTAGCAACCAGATATGACAATTTAGCGATGCTCAATAAATGAAAAGTAGTGTTTTTTTAAATCTTTTTGCTATTTTTTTAAATCAAAAGTTTCTTTCTTTTTGATATTTTTATTCATTATTTTTTGTATGACATCCTTTGTTTGAAATTCTATAAAATGTCGCTAATTTTGCTGAATACTCGATATTCAACTAAGGAGTTCTAGTAAGAAATAACTCTTCTCTAACCGTAGTGCATACACGTAACAGCAGAAAAAGAAGCAGAGATACTTGATAAAAGGATGTAGAGAAATACCCAAAAAAATTCAAGGTTATTCTTTATCTCCTTACACAGTTTCCGTGGTTTGATTGCTGGCTGGCGATTGCAGCAAATTGCAGTATCTTGCCAGAATACTAGGAGATAATTCGTCACGAGAAGCTAAAGTCCGCGTTATCTTATAAAAGAAACCTTAGCTGTCATTCCCACCCACCATTCTATCACTAAGAACCAAGTGCCAAAAGGAACTGGTAAGTTCGAAATTAATACGTTTTTAAAATAATCAGCAGTTTTAAAATATACAGTTTCAGTGTGTAGATTTGTAACTCAACACTTTTAAAATATTCAATTTCAGTGTGTAGATTTATAACTCAACACTTTTAAAATATTCAATTTCAGTGTGTAGATTTATAACTCAACACTTTTAAAATATTCAATTTCAGTGTGTAGATTTATAACATTTTTTACCTATAAATATCATAATTTGAAGTTAAAAATACTGGTACTCTTCTGTTATGTTCTTCGGATTCAGTATGTATGTGCGTATATGCATGTGTGTGTACTCACACACACACACATATATATATATATATGCATACATGAACACATACATCCATACATACATACATTTCTGAATCCGGTCCCGATAACAAGAGTATCACAATATTAAAGTTTTTTTGGAACTTAAATTTGAACTTAAATTTGAACTTAAATTTTTAAATAAATATAGAATTAGATGAAGGTTCGGCAAAAAAGAAGTTTCTTTTATGTGTATTTATTTAAGTGCGTTTAAACTAAGTTTCATAAAATGTGTTTTGAATGCCTGGTGATTTATTTCGAGCATGAATATATCTTTGTTTTCTGTTCCTTTCACATTTATAAATATTGAGAATTTTAATTTAATTTGCTATTATTTTCATCAAAAAATCTTTTTTTTTTTTTAAGTTAAACTATCAGACTAGTAGAAAATGAGTGATATTATTGTAACACTGCTTTTAGCTAAGTTAATACATGCTGAAGGAGAAGTAGAATTAACTGAAAATTTTGAACGCACGAATTTTATTTTCATTGTCTTAAGATCTAAATTTGTCAGCACTTTCATATATATCGCATGCATTACAAATTAAATTTGTTCTGGACAGGAGTGAATGAAAGAATTTATAATTAATGAATTGCACAAGTACCGCATACATATGATGGGATTTTTCTTACTACGAAACTTCAGGTTCCTAGAAAATTAATTCAGTTCATTTACAATTCTAAAATGAAAAACCAATGAACTTAAAGATATTAATCGTAAATCATTTTTAACTCGTTTCGTACCACTCATATCAGCTCCTTAAACTGAAATATATGATCACATTTTTAAAATATGGAAACATTTTTCTTTATCAAAAAAAATTGTTAGATTCTATGATAAAACCTAGTATACGGAACGACTTTGGCGCGATTTTGATAACTGTTGCCAACACCAAAATGATACGTTTACTGTTCATCGTAAGCAAAAAATACCGCTTTAAAGACTAAAAAAAAAAATTACTATTAATCGATAAAAGTAAAATCAGTCATGCTCACAGATGTAAAATGGCTATACAATTAACAACTCAACCAAAAAAATGTAATAACTTACCGAATCGTTCCAAAACCATTGATAAAGAATGTTAACTTTATCTCCTCCAGTCTCCAAAAGTCGCCAAATCCGGTGCGTACAGTATACTAGGATTAAGACGAATCTATGACTGCTGAAGATAGTTTGCTTCCGAAAGAATTATATTTTTATTCAAACCAGGCAATTCTAACAAAATAATTATTTTAATTAAATAAAATGCTATATGTAGAAAACGTACTATAAAGTTTCTGAAGAAATACTAACGACATGAACGCTTAATTGAAATCGACATTTCTGAGAAAAAAAGAAAGTAATAATTTTTCCTCGAATTGAGAATAAGAATTAGATCTTTTTTGAAAGGGAATAGCCAAATAGTTTTGTACAAATACGATATATGCAACAATATTCCCTATTCTGTTCGCTACCGTTAAATTAAATGGTTGTTCTTACCTCTTGTAAAAATATTCTTGTTTCCGAAGTAAGTACTGTCGATAAAATGTTTAGAGAATATATCATTCTGTTTTATTCTTTATTTATTGAAATAACAAACGTAAGAGATATATGTCTCATTTTTTTTAAAAAAAGCACAATCGAAATGACCTAACAACGAAGTTACATTTTATTACATTATTCTTCTTGGAACACCAACGGCAGAGCATGTTTTTTACTATAACCATGTTTTAGGGGCCTAAAACCAACATTTCTAAATTAGTAGAAAACATTTAACCGACGTTTTTTGCGCTACACGCAAAGATAATTCGTTATTCAGACTCATAATTCATGTTAATGACTAATCATTTTATTTGTCGTGCCACTTTCACTTTTACATACAGAATTAAATTGGCAGTATTTAGTTTTTGGTACTTACGGTGTTATAGCGGTTTTGCTCAGAAACGGGAATTGCCGCATTCCCGCTGTCGTGAGAAAAAGACCAATTATCGATTTCCATACTTCGGCCCTGATATCTGTCTGAAGCCTTATTAGCACCATTTGCTGAACTGTGACCACCAGAAAGTGCCTTTTTCAAATTAATTGCGATTACGTGTCTAGATATTGTTTATTTTAAATCAATTGCTCATGCAATTGTATTAAATAAAATAATAAATACAAATTTATATTAAAATACTTTCCTAGATATTGTTATATATGTGCATATGTATATTATACCACGCTAAATTAATGTATATTGTAGACATTGAATATATTGATTGTATGCATCAACAATCATCAAGGCTAAAGGCTAAAACGTGTCTATTCCTATTTGTCGCCAGGGTATCTATAGCGTAAACGTATCAATTTTCCGTCACCTTTCTCTTATTACTGCTTTCAAATAACAATTTGCTATAAATAGAATTACACATCATTTTTGTTTATTCTCAGTGCAACTTTAATAATCGAAATAAATTTAATTACAAGTTTTACTTTATAAAGTCATTTTTCGTCCTGATAATCTTTCTTTTTCTAGCATAAAAACAGACGGTTTCCAGTATCAAAGCAATGAGTTCCCAAGTAGTTCGCCCAGTAAGTACTTGAATATTATGAATACGATGTTTCATTTCTATTATTCATTAAAATTTATTTTGAAGAAACCGAAGGCCACAAAACGCAAAAGTTTACTAATAATAAGATAGTGGGAAGTTTTTGCGTGTTAATTTCTTGGGGAAGTCAGTTGAATCTCATGCACGATTACTGGCCTATTTCATTACAGATTTTAATATCAAGAAACTATAATTATTATACAGCTAGGAGTACAAAAATTAACATATTGTTTATTCCATTTCATAACAGTAAGACTTATGAAAGAGCCCTGATGGTGTTCAACCGATTTTTTAATAATTGTGCGCTGGTTCTTAAAATATTGTTGCGTGCGTACGAGTTCGTAACATATTGAAAGCACACAGGTCCGATGAAAAATTGATAAAATTTACTTTATCAAAAGAAATATTTCAGAATTCTGGAACTTTTCGCAAAAACAGTAGAACAACTCTTTACAGAATCCAATCCCTAGTTACACTTCAAACTACTAAGAACGTTAAACGCAACGCATTGCAAAGCTCATCAAAAGAACGAAGCTAAACTGGAGTTATCTCGATGCTAAGAACTCACCCTTGAATTAGCAACTGAGAGCAGATGCCCTCTCTCCGATCTTATATAGTTTTCAAGAGGCCGCTGACATATTTCTAGTAAATTTTGCTTCTCGAAATTATTGGAAGGCACAATGAGGGCCGAATTACGGTTACAGTTACTTAGAACAGCAATTGCAGTTTTATTCAGTTACAATATCTATTACAGTTATGCAGGGATCAGACTAAAATGTCACCAAATGGTCGCCAAGTTTGGCGACTTTTTCGTTTTTTTTGCCAAATTTGGCTTCAAAAATTAGTTTTTGTTTCCAGCTTAGCCATTTCTCGCCAATTTAGCGAGATAGCGATTACTCAAATGTTAAATAGACTTGCCCCTCTATTCTTACCTTTCAGGTAAGAATCTAATTCGCTTCTCTAGATTTCCCATATTACATTATACCGAAAATACAATTATTTTACATATAATTGCAGTAAAATCATCTATCTGTGTACAAAATGAGCAGCATTGCTCCCCTCCCAAGCACTGCATGTGCCAAAGAGTATTATCCCTAGACAGAAAGAGCCATACATATAACTACGGGACATAAAACACATCAAATGCTAACCAATGAACAAATGCGTAAATATACAAATTCATATACAAATAGGACCATGGTCTAAGTATACTGTTTACATTATATACACTATGGGAACTACAACCATTATTTTATTATTAGAACTATGAGATATTGTAATTATTCCACTATGAGGACCGATTGTAATATTGGCAATACCGATTCCAGTTCACCATCTGGATTTGATGGTAAAATTTCCTCTGAGTCTTGATATCTTAAATCATCTTTTCTCTAAACTCTGTCGATTATTCCTGATTTGTCGTCAGTTTGTTAGTAGTAGAATATAATAAATTCTAAAATATTCTAATATTTAATTTTTATTGAATTTTAAATAATTTCTTTTCATTAAAACTGATCCGAGTTTCTGCTCATTAAATTTTATATCTCCACTTAATGAATTTTATTTAGTTCAGGAATATTAATTTTGTGTGTTTTTCTTTTCATGCTATAGCTTACCATAATTTCTTTTTTAGCTTTTAGATCCATCTTTCCACGTTTTCCTCGTTTTATACTAACATACGTTTCACATCCAAATCTTTTAAAATCATCATTTTCACATCTAAATCTTTTTTTTTTCACATCCAAATCTTTTAATACTAGACTTGTGGCTTGCGTCATAAGGTGTTAACTTTTGTCCTTCATATGACTCCTGTTATTCCAATGTACAGCTATTTCAACACTTTTAAAATTTTATCGGTAATTCTTTATCAATTAGCATAGTTCTAGCAGTTTCAATTCAGCTTTTTCATTATTCTCCGGAGAGCAAGGCATTGTAAGTTCATGTTTAATTCCATTTTTCCAAAACATTACTTTATATTTTTAGCTAAGAATTCATTGTTATTACCACTGCGAAATCTTTTTAATTCCTTTCCTGTTTGTCTTTCTTCTTGAATAATAAACTTTATTAAAAAGTTAGCAGTTTCACTTTTTCTCAACTGTAAATGATAATTCTGAAGTTACTGTAAACATTGATCATTGTTAGAGAATAACAACTTCCATTTATTGACTTCCCGATTTTTTCAACTAAATCTATATGCCATAGTTATAAAATAGCTTCCTATTACCTAAATTTCACACTTTTATAAGAAGTTGGTGTTATTTTTTCTAATGCGTATGATTCACGGTTGATCCTGGAAATTTTTACATTTCTAATCCAATGATGATGAGATTTTCTTCCTTCTTATCAATCTTTGATAGTTTAGGTGAGCTAATTTCTGATGCGATAATACATCATTAAATTTGGTACTTGCAGAGAATTTTCTTTTGTCAAAATATTCTTATTTCTATCAGTTTACATTTTAATGCTACCAGCACCAACTGATTTGATTATACCCACTTGTTTAACTGCCATTATTTGATTCCCTTCATCCTTAAAATTGGTAAATATTTCCTTACTTCTTGCCATTCCCCCATAGGTCGACGCAGATAACTCTGTGAAACTACTGTCTAGGATCTGTACCTAAGAAGTCTCAGCCGCAGTGGTATAAAATCATTGAGATTGACCATTCCCCGTGATCTGTGAGTGTTCACAAGAAACTACCCTCAGATTCATTTCTGAGTGGCCTACAGGGTGAGGTAGTGTAAGCCCCGTGTCAGACTCAGTGATTGGCTTCGGGCATCCCGCCTAGAACTCGCAGGTAGCATTTCTGACGACCGATCAAATCATCAAGTGTGCATGTTCCCACCACTGCGAAACCTGGGAACCGAAAGTGGTGACTCCGCGCGCCCGGGCGGTGACAGTGAGTATTGAGAGAGTTCTTTTAAAGTCTGCTGTCTCAGTTTGTGGGGGCCAGGGCAGTAGCAAGTGTGACTCTCTAATCTCCTCTCTTAGGGGGACGACTAGATGACCCGCCTCCTGCCAAATATGGAGTGTTCTTAAGAAGGCAACAGTTCGTGTTATGCAGTAATTCAGATGTTGGCGGTACACATATTCTATTGACAACTTCACTTCTTGCCATGTGAGGTACGGCTTCTAATTTTATACTCCATTTTATTTTTCCATAGTCTTATTCTTCCATTTCATTCTATTCATTATTTCTATCTTGATTAAAAGATGAAGTTTCTCCTATTTTCTTCATACTTAAGTAAACATGTAACAGATTCGTATTCTCTTTCTTTGCTTGCTATTCTGAGAATGTTATTTGTTAAATATTTCCCTTTTCTACGTTCTTGTTTGGCTTTCATTCTACATTCAGTTGATCTCTGACCTAATTTTCCACAACTGAAACATTTTATATTATTATTACGACAATCTGCAATAAATGTCCTAATTTTCCGCAGTTAAAGCATTTTCTTTCTTGATATTTCGATTCTGTCCAGTTTTTCTTTGCTTTTAGAATTTCCTTCTATTTCTTTTCTTCACTGTTTATTTTTGTTCTTCTCAGTTTTTAATTATTGTCTAATTGCATCTGTATCCTTTTCTCTGCTGCTTTAATGGTTTATACACCAGATTCAAACTCATTACGCAGTAATTCTATAAAAAAACAGGAAGTAAATTAATTCGTTATCATTGATTTCATCCCCCACTTGACTAATTTTGAGAATTACAGCTCTATTCATGTAATCATTTACAGATCCATCTGGTTTCATTTTCATTTGAGCTCTTTCTATTCTGAACTTAATTTAAATATCTTTCATTTCTGACGCCATTTCATTTTTAATTTTTTTGCAATAGCTTCTTTGAATTTTTTTCATTCGCGTATTGTAATGCTTGTGGGCTGTTATAGTTTGATTCATCATATTTCTTGCTATTGCGTTATTGTCATCCCATGTCTCCCAAGTTTTAATTTCTTTTTCATAATTAATATTGTCTCTTTTAAATCGGTTTTGGTGGTTCATCTGCTCTTATAACACTTCTCCATACTTTTACTGTTCTTAATTCACTTTCGATCGTATTCCTCCATAAGGCCCACCAGCGGCCGAGCGGTAAAGACGCTGAACGCTGGTAGTTTGGTCAGAGGTTCGAATCCCGCGAACGGGCTGGCTGCATGGGCGTTTTCGTGGTTTTCCCCATGTGTAACGTGTATACGAGCCAGTTTCCCTTAGAAAGTCCTCCACGAAGGCATCCCTCCCTTTAGGCAGATAACGCTCTTGTGCTTTGCCATAATTGAATAACCTAACGTATTCCTCCATATAAGGTAATTATCATCAGTTAATTCTACTATGTGAGTCAGATTTATCATATTAGGTGCCATATTTTTCTTCTTTTCTAATTTATATTCACAAATTATTATATAAATCAGATTTCTTTCTCAAAGAAATCAGCTATGTTCTTAAGCCTAAGTGACATCAATGTTCTATAAGAAAGTTCCTCAGTAGAGGGAGCAACCAATACAAATTATTGATAATTTCTAAATGTTGTATCACTAAGGGGGTACTCTCATGATAGTGAGTCAAACTGTAATTAGTTATGTCCAAAGAAGTGCCATGTTCCACGTATCACGTTTAATCCAAGAAAGAGATCTGTCATTTTCAAAAGGCGTCGTCAAAGTTATTCACAAAGATGCCTTCTCTTGATCTCTAAAAGGATAGTTAGGGGAAATAATTTGCCAACTGATTGGACAAAAAGGCAGTATGAACTTCTGAAAGAAACAAGAAATTTCTGCCACAGGAAATTTCGTCCTGTTACTGGTTAATGATTATTATCTGTGGAGTGTTACCCTTTCCCCCGATATTTCTTCAACATCGAAGCTGGCGTCACGTCCTTGCTCCTTCTAGAGCATGTACGAAGAATCTCGACACCGATGGATCTGAAAAGCTTTCCTTCCTGTTTTACAAGTTCGTGTACACACTCTTCATCGCTGAATAATGTCATTCTAATGTTATGTATAAGTTTTGATTCATTAAAAGAATTTATTTTTTACAACTTGAAGTTTCATAATTACCTAAAAACCCCAAACTGGTGACCCGAAGAGGATTTGAACACGCAGCTTTCTGTTCTGGAGTCTGTGTAGAAACCCCAAAAATCCATTAACATGAGCGTAGAAAACCACTCGACTGGACAATCGGCCGGCTGTTGGTTATTTGCGTAACAAACTGTGAGGTCGAGAAAGAATTAAAATTGTCTGTGTCTGAGTTCTTCTATGAGCAAAAAAAAAACACCTTTTGTTGGGCAATCTTAAAAATAAAATTGCAGTTGTTTAGGGAGAGCAAGTGCCTGGCTTTGCCCATGGATGTCCCATTTAAAACAGTACGATGACAGAATAATATATAACAAACCGATCGTGTTAAAAATTCAACGGCTTTAATGCACAACTCCGTTCACAATAGTATGTCATGTGATACGAATTACGTCATTCTATGCGATATCCAATTGCTGTTTTTGTTGACATTCCCAACTGTCGAGCTAGGTGAAGTACGTAAGTGGAGTACAATCAGCAGTCGACACTGAGTAAATGATTATTATGTGACATATGGTTCTGAAATTTCGAAAAATGTTCGGCGATTGTGAAACAAAGTACCCTGATCCTGAAGCAGTAGTTTACCCAACAGTAAGAAATTTCATTGAATTTTGGAAGTTTTTATTAAATATGTAACTTCAGTTATGAACAAGAAGCATTGCTTTTAATTTTCCCGTAGTAAAAGGCCTATAATTTTCTGTAAACATGTTATCTTATTTAATGATATAATTCATTGCATGTTTTAACACAGCATCTACTGAAGAATTTTTTAATAGAATTACTCTATACAGCTTAATGAAATGATTTTTAATGTTGCAGTAATATTTTTTTTAGAGTAGTTCTTTTGCCTATAAAATAAAATTTGGCCAAAAAAAGAAAAAAGAAACTATAGTTTTACGCCATCTCTCAATTTTGAGAGCAGTGGACATAGATCACTTTTCTTCAAGAATAAAAATGTGTGTAAATTCAACAAATATTTTTTGCTTATTTAGCTATATTTGTTTGTTTCTGAAAAAGAATGAGCAATGTTAATCATCTGCCTCCTTCCCCCCCCCCTTTTTCTTTCTTTTTTTTTTGGCCTGATTTTACATTTACAAGTTTCTATTCCATATAAGTTTCATTATCTCTCAAATGAGCTCTGTAATGCCATATTTGTGATGATTAAAACTGACAAAAAATAGAAAAGTGTGTCTTTATCACAGAATGGATGTTGTTGTTGCTAATGCTCACTTGTTTGACCTATAGTCAGCCCAAGCCCACGAAATCTCTCATGACAGGGAATGCAAGTTTACGCCTGTTGTTGGCAACAGTTCTTGAGCACCATACAGATGATAGTGCGATTTAGCTTAGTTCTGCCTCCAATTTTGATGGAGAGCACCCCAGGTGGGGGGGACGGGTCTGAGGATCTCCCACTCCCTCTTTCCGTACAACCAACCTCTCGAGACTACTTACTGTTCGCTGCATGTTTAAAATGCCCCCTGCGCTGCATGGACACTATGCATTTACAGACATCAATGCCTTCTTAGGAATTTGAACCCGAGCCCTTCGGCATGGTGGTCAGCAACGCTAACCACCATACCGGTTGAGCAGCATGGAATGAATGAGAACTAATGAATTTTTTTTTTTTACACTGAAGATAATAATTTTAAGAGGCATTAAGAATACGGAGTTATTTATAAATAAATATAGTTTGTTCTTAGTAGTAAATTATCATTCTGCGTTAATCTGTTTATTTTTGTATCTTTTGAACTTATCACTTCACTAAAAACAAATGTAAATTATTACATTAAAAACAATTCTGATTTTATTCTAAGTGGGTTTTAAGTGATAGCATTTTCAGATGGGGATGCTTCATGTAAGAAATGCAGTTATGTTCTGAAACTGAAATAATTATTGTATTTTGTAACTATATAAACTTAAGTAAGCAAAGATGCTAAATTTGTCAGATAAATCCTGTGTTTTAGAGAAAACAAATCTGTTTTTTAATGCAATTTTCATCTTTTATGAAATAAAAGTTCACAAAGATTTTCAGTAGCTTTCTGAAACATAACATTATTTTTAACTAAAGTTCTGAAATGCATTTGATGTAATTTGCTGATTCATTTAATTATTTTAGCAAGTACCGTATCGGGGTCCTATTCCTGGAGGACTTCATGATGGAAAGCTGGTTGAGATCAAAGGCACAGTGCCTTATGGAGCTGATGTGTAAGTATGAAAATATTATTTTTTAATGAACATAAAATAAAATCTTAGTATATTCTTTGTAAAGCTGAGCAAAAGTAAATATCTCATATTTCTTTCTAATACATTTTAAAAGGCCTGCACCTGTATGCACATTAAACATTTAAATTCTAAACCATTAAACATTTCTAAGACATTAAACATTTAAATATCTTTTATTAAATATTCTTGAAATTTATGTAGTAAAAGAAATAGTAAAAAGATTCTGTTCAATTATTTGGCATGATTCACTGTTATATTGCATCTCACATGTTAATGTATTGGTTTAGAATTTGAAATTTAGTTTAATAATTTTAATTTTATATTTTTGTTACTAAATACAATGCTTCTGTGTTTTTATTTATTTATTGTCACTAAAGCATTTTAAATATTTTATCACCATTTGAGTGTATATTTTTGTTATTAGTTCAAATTTTGTTGCAGTTTGTTATTATATTTGTTTGTGTGATTTTATTGCAACATTAGCAACAGAAATCTAATTTCAAATACAACAGCAGATTTTGGCTACTCTGTTTGGCACCATATAGAAAAAAACAAGGGGGGAGGAGAAATGGCAGTTTTACTTATTCTGTAAACAAAACTTAAGGATAGTGAAATGTGCTTTGATGGAAGTTAGAAAACTGTTTGATAAAACATATATATTGTTTTTATGTATAGCTTGTTTTATTTTACTTTCAGAATCTCCTGGAGTAGACAAATATTCAGATATCCCTTAATAATCTTCCAATGTCATAAATATACTGTTAATATATCCAGATGTAAAAGCTGTTGTAAATTATATGCATGATAGACATATATAATGTGACCATAATTTTTATATTTTAAGTAGTACTGTTTATGATATACTACTTAAATTAATGAAAAGGTCTATGTGAATTTTCTTAAAAGTAAAATATTTATCCAGAGTTTAAAAGATATTTATTTTGCCTCCTTTATTGTAATGGTAGTGATTTGTAAGGCAGATGATAACTCAGAATTTGTTAAAATTTGGTGTTTATATAACAAAATATTACTGTATTTTCTTACAGATTTGAGATCAATTTTCTAACTGGGCTGGATCCCAGGTCTGATCGACCATTACATATTAGTGTTAGGATGCATGGGCGTATAGTTGTCAGAAATTCATATGAAATGAATACATGGGGTAATGAAGAACGACATGGGATATTTCCATTTGTATCTGGAAGAGAATTTACTGTGATGATTATGGTTGATCCAGTGTGTTATCGAGTATGTTGTTTTTATTACATAAAATACTTCACAAATTTAAAAACTATTTATTTATAATCAGAATGTAAGTCATAAATACTGACATAATTAAGTTATGTGCTGAAAATTATTTTAGAAACTTTCTTTTGGAGATATCCCATAGATTGAACTATTATTTGTAATATACTTGCATATTTATGCAGAGGTCCAAATGCTTGTTTAATTTCACAGAAATAATGTGATACTCATTTAACTTTTTTTTTAATTATTATTCTGTGTATTCAGTATTTGTCAGCATAATAAAAATGATAGAACATTGTTATACAGTTCAAATGTAAGTTAAAGGAATTCATAGTACTTTTTTTCCTACTGGCTTTCAGTGTAGCAAATATAAGTATAATTAATCCTCATTACATCTGACTCAACTTATAACAATGACAGAAGATAACCTTGAAGAATTTTCAGTACTTATGTGTTAGTGTAGTTTGGTGATTTATAAAGAAAAAGGAATGTTAATGTACGATTGCAAAAAATTATTACTTATATACATACAAGTAATATAATATTTTATGTTTAAATAGCTATTTATCCCAAGTGCAATAGCCATTGTTCCTTTTTGTGATTTTGTGGAAAAGTACTGTATTGCGTCTGAAATTTTACTTTCATATAATATAGGCAAATTCTTCAAGTACATTTTTTTAAATTGAGTTTGAGACAAATATATCAGTTTGTCTACAAAAGCATTAGAACCTGGAATATATTAAAAAAATGCATGGAAAAGTGCAACATTGCTTGTTCAAACTGAAGAACTGTTGTATGCAAGGTTTCTGAAGAATTGTTAGGTTCATGATTGCTGGAATTTAGCATCATATATTGAGGCAGTTGTACTAATATGCAAGCACTGAATTTTTCTCTTTAATCATTATAAAAAAAACTGCTTAGTTTCATCAGTAAATTAGTATCTTTTACTGAGTCAATCTTGGTAAGTTTTAAAATTTTGCTGATATTAGTCTGGTGAGATGTTTCAAACTATCTCTCCTCTCCCCCCCCCAAAAAAAATTAAACAGATGTAATATTTTGAATAGCTTTTAGCTCTTTCATCAGGCTTCAAAATTAATTTATTGCAAGTTATATTAAAAATACTACAGTAAGAAATAAAGTAATAATAAAATATAATATTGAATTTATTATTATAAAAAATGAAACAATTATAATACAATTAAAAGATGCCTTTGTATTGCTTACACTATTATCTGAAGGTAGTTATTTCAAACTGATTTCATTGCTGATTACTAAATTAAAAAAAGGGGGGGACTCCTTTACTCATGTGGATATTTGCCTATATACTAAACTGTTATGAAATTTTTAATATGACCATCTCTCTAAGTTGAGTCGCAGTAATTTGTTATGATTTTGATTTTCTCTAGAAGTTGTCATCTTGGAGGAGTAAAACCACTCTTTTATTTATGTTCCAAGAAATAGTTGTACCTTTCAAATTAAATCACCATAAGTATACTATATTTCTGGTCATTTTTTTGGATTTGAATGCAGCAATAATGATAATGACCTATTTGTGATTACTAAAAATACTACTGTTTACTTACAGTTTACTTATATTTAGTAATTATTACTTTTTTATTAATAGTATATTTGCTGAATACAAGGAAATAGTTTTTATCAAAGAAGAAAGTGTTAATAATTTAAAATCTCTCATAACATAAAGATTTTCAGTTTCAAAATATTTGCACTCATTTTAATAAAATATATGGGCTCTATCTGATTTTCTATACCCCTTTAAAAAAACTGTCGATTAATTGATGACTGTGAATATGCAAAAACATGTTTGTTTGGCTGTTTTTACATCTCATAGCTACTTTCTTTTCATAAGTAATAATTATAAAAAAAAAAGCATTTTATAAGGAGGGGGAAGTCTGTGTGGCTGATATTTACTCTTTCATAGCCTAAAGAATAGGGATAAAGGTAAAGTATGTAAATCCTTGTATACTGAAAAAACATATGTGATGCATATGTGTATGAGTTAGCTGTTTTGCATTTATATTAAAAATATACATGTTAAAAATGTGGCAATTCTAGAAAGTATCAAAACATAATTTCTAAATATGAAAATAGGATAATGACTCTAAGAAAAGAAGAAATAAAAACATATGAGAAAAATGCTCAGTAGCTAATTTAAGTTATTGATGATTAAAAACATTTTATCTCTGCTATCCAGTGGTATGCAAAGATGTCCACTCTTATTTCTTCTGCCAACTGTATTCAAAGAGAACATAAAATATATTGAGGTTTAATTTCTGTATTTTTCAGCATCATACTTTTTACTTCCTTATATGAAATTGTCTTATAATCGTAAAAAATTTCGGGTATCATATTTCTATATTTCTATGAAAATATCCATTTTGAACACTCTCAAATCCATTTGAATAATATTTTTGCATGATATCTGTACATATGGCTAGAACATAGGACTTTTTATAGGACTTTTTTAATTAGATTGTAAAATGGAATTAAAATGGATTCAAAGGGGCTTTTTTCATGACATCTTTACATACATATGCATGTATCTCATATAACTCTAAAAGGATTACCATAGAATTACCGTCTTACCTGTCTTAGTGAACTCTGGGTTTTTTTTTGTTTTTTTATTATTTTTTTATTCTTTTCTGTAAATATTTTGCTTTCAAAGTGATTGTATTATGTTGTTACGTTCTGGTTAAGGTTTTTATACCTTTAATTAATCTACATGCAATAGTTGGGGAATTATCAACAATTTAAAAGTGTAAGGGGCAGTTATTTGTTTACATTTAAAACTCTTAATAGTGTAGTGAATTAAATCAGTTGACATGCCAACTTCAGTGTCTTTTTGTCCAGTGGGACCAAAAGTTAACTTAAAAGTTTTGTGCACCAAACATTTTGTCTTTCTTCATTGCCCAAATTGCTTGTTTTAGTGTATTCCTGTTTTTGGTGTTCAGGTTTTTATGTATTTTACAGTTTTTTATGAAGATGTTTTGAGTTTTTATGTATCTTGCTGCAAAGTGAGAATTGAATTGATTGAATAAGCAGTACATCTCTAATATAAAATTTGAGAAAATAAGCTGAAATGAAGTGCAGCAAAAATTGTATATAATTTAATAGGCCTTACAAGGAATTCTTGTGGTATTCACATCAGTTTTCTTTTTCTTTTTTTTTCCGTGTGTGTGTTTTTGTTTTGAGTGTTTTTATAAATATTTTCTAACTTTTAACTGGAACTAAATATATCTTGCTTTTAAAATATTGACTTTCTGTATGAAAATTATTTAAGACAAAATTCAAATTAGTCACTAAAACTTACAACCTTAATTCTTATGAAATAAGGTCAGCTTGCAGTTTCTTAAGAGTTATGATATTTTCTTTTGTGTTTATTCTTTAAATATGTTTTTAATATTTAAATAAATTCCTGCATTTTATTTGTAAAATTGCTATTGCTATTACATTAATTTACATATCAAATCTATCTCTTTTCATTTTTGTAAAACCTAATTACAGTAATCATATGCCATAGATGATATGCAAGAGTCATCCACAAAGTGAGTATTCCATATTGCCAAAAGATGGCACTGCAAAAGGGCCAAAAAACAAAGGCACAAGCTGGATAGTTTGTGGGCATGGCTCTTATATGTGGCAGTTATAATTTCTCAGTCACTTACAATATCATCGTTGTAGTATGTAAAGATGTCCATTCTTATTTCTTCTGCCAACTGTGAAGTGGGATATGTGATAAAGTTTTTAAACGCACAGTGGATAGCACCAATTGAAATCTATCATCAGTTGTGTTGAGTGTATGGACCAGTCTGATGAGCAAGCAGAATAGTTTGTTGTTGGAATTTTTCCGAAGGTAGGCAAAATGTCCATAATGAACAGCACTACAGCCAACCATCCCTCATCAATGATGGTACTCTTGGAGCAGGTGCAGCAGTGCATTCTCCAGAATCATTGCTTTATGGTTACATAGTAGCCATTTCCCGCGAACTGTGGTGTATGAAATCATCACAAAACACCTTTTGTTCTGGAAATTGTGCACCAAGTGGCTGCCGAAGAAAACAAACAAAATGCATGGGAGCAACATTGACATTTCCCCAGTTATACCATGAGAAAGGCAATGAGGACCTCAGCAGGATCATTATGAGTGATGAGATGTGGGTTGCTCACTTCACCCCAGAAACCAAGCAGCAGTCAATGCATTGGTGTCACTGTGGATCTCTGTGCCAGACCAAATTCAAGCAGAATGTATCCACATTGAAATTAATGTGCAGGATCTTCTAGGACAAAGACACTCTGGTCATGTTGAATGCTGAACATTACTGTGCTCCAATAGAGAACTTGTGATGAGCCATTCAGAACAAAAGATGTGAGATGCTCAATTCTGCTACTGTGTTGCTTCACAGGAATGCTCACCCGCATATGGCGAATTCCACAAAATAATCTGATGTGAAAGTTTGGCAGAGAAATTTTTGACCATCTACCTTAGTCTCGATCTTGCTCCCAGCTACTTCTACCTATTCTTGCACTTGAAGAAATTCCTGTCCAAGCACTGCTTTCCCACAGACTAAGATGTGACATGCTGTCTGCATTCCCAGACAGCAGACTTTTATGACACTGAACTACAAAAACTTATCCCATGGCATGATAAGTGTTACAATTTTGAGGGTTCTTATGTTGAAAAGTAGCTGAAATATTTCTGAATCTTTTGCATTAACTTCCAGGTAATTATGCTTTGTATTATTTTATGGGCCATGGGAACTTACTTTCCAGATGACCCTCGTGTAACAAAATTAAATTTTAAAGCAGTCTTCTGGTTTAATATATGCCTCAAATTCTGTAAATAATCTGCTGTTTGGTAACATAGGTAACTTTAATTTTACTTAAACGGTGTCTTTGCTAGCGATAATCATGTGCTATAAGAATAGAATTGTACATTCTTGAAGTATCTTTTTGCAGAATTCATCTGATTGATTAAAAGAAAGAAAAGGCTTGTGAAAAAAAAATTTTAAACCGCTAAAAATGAAACTCAGTCAACTGCAGAATTTTGAATGAATGATATTTAAATGTCTAGTCTTATAGTCTTATAGAAGCCAACATTTTAAACAATTTTTAGAATTATTCTATTCTTAGTTCAAAAAAAAAAAAAAAAAAATTCATAATTTTCAAACACAATTTTCAAATTTACAAATTTTTTTCATCATTTGATGATTTCTGTCATTTCATCATTCTTTTTAATTTAATGAAATAGTTGAAATTTATGCTAATTACCATGAATTAAGAATTGATCATTTTTTCTTCTTTCAGGTGTTAGATTTTAGCTTAAATTTATATTTTGAAGTTTTTGGCTGTATTTTAAATGAGCTGTTGTCTTGTTCTGGTTTAACATCTTAAAAATGTGGTCTTTTAAAAAAATATTGCATTAATAATTTGATGAATTTGTTATTAACATCTTTAAAAAAATTGTGCTGCTATTTGTTTTCTTCATTAACAATAACTACATGAACAATAACTACTTGAGAACTCGAATTTAATTCTATACCAGTATTTAATCTCATATGGTCAGTTTTATACTTTTGAGTTTGAGCTTTGTGTAGAAATTTTGTAACGATGTTCGTTATATGTTTTGGTAGTAGATTAAACACATTTTTAGTTTAGTCAGTTTATTGAGATTTTTAAGATGTTATTTTTATTGCATCGTTCATATAACACATTCTCGTTCTGAATTCAATTGGAATTATCCTTCAAATATGAGTCATTCATTCTATGTGCTGTGCAGATACAGTAGCTGTTTCTGTGGCCTCAAGTAGCTGTTATATAAAAGGAAAATAATGTGCAGCAATTTTAATGAGTCCAGTTGGTGCTGTCTCATAAAAATATTAAAATTTTTTATTAGATATATCATGAGTTAAATACATTTTTATGTAAATCAATCTAATTGAAAAGTAAATATATATATGTGTGTGTGTGTTACTAAGAACTGCAGTTATTGCTTTTAAATATCACTTGGTTTGTTAATTAGTAACAGACAGATTAAATTTTTAAAGTTCAGTATCTTATGATTATTGAATGGAGCACATTACCATATGGAAGGGAAAAAAGTATTTTATGTCTAATTCTGGTAATACATTTCTTTTAAATTGCTGAGTTTGTTGATCAAATTTGACAGATGCGTCAGCAAAAATTAGCAATACATTTTTTTAAATTGTTGAGTTAATAAAAAATTCTTTAAATTTACCCAAAATACAAAATAAATTTTTGGAAAAATTCACTATTTGAGCTTTGAGGTACACATGAGCTTTGAGGATGGAAGATGTGAAAATTTTTTTTATTTGTATATTTACTGTTATTTTAGAAGGTTCAAAATTTAAAATGAACATATAAAGTCTATGGCAATGAATCAAACTGAATTTTTAGACCAACATTATGCTAAACTATTGACTTTAATTTTCTTTATAAAGATTTAAGTGTATAAAGAAGAAATGAGACTCTAAAGAACCAGTACATTATATAATTCATTAACTTAAATCTGCATTTTGATTAACTTTAGGAAAATTGGATTGTTCTCATGCTGTACAACTGTCTCAACATTTCTTTCTGTTGTATTTTTGATTGTGCCAAATAGGCCAGCTGTAGAGATGTGACTGTACTTTTAATATGAATATAAAAAATGGGATATTGGAATGAATTTTATTGCATTCCATTTTTTTAACATGCTATTTAAATGTTTCAGTTCATTTCATATTCATCTGATTAAAAGTAGAATATATTGAATTCTTATTGAATAGTGAAATTTATTCTTTCATTGTTTTCTTATAGATTGCTGTTAATGGTCAGCATTGTTGGGAGTTTCATCATAGAATATCTTATACGCGAGTCTCTTCAATTTACATAGATGGTTCTGTTCGTATTGAAAGAATTGAATTTGTAAATAAAATTAGTCCAGTAAGTAAGAGAAAAATTTCAGCAAAATGATTATGTTCTGCTACGTTTCAGTTTTAATTTTTTTCCCATGTAAAATTTATATTTTTTCCATCTTTCAAATTACTGATGCATTTTAATTAATCAAATTTTATGTTTCAGTTAATAAATACAGTAGAATTATCTTGACTTGTTACTGTATTAAAATACTCAAAGAATAATTCTACCTTGCAGAAAAATATTGTAAGTATACTTTCTAGCAAGGAGATAAAATTATTTAACAGTTTCATCCTGAGTTCTGTGTAGTGAAATTTACTAGCTACACTGCACCAAAAAAAGGAGGGACAGTTTTATATCTCCGATTCTACTGAATTCATTCAGTAAACTCATTCTACTGAATTCTTCAACTACTATTCTCATTCTACTGAATTACAATTGACGAAACTCAAATTGCGTTTTTCATGTCTCAAAATCCCGACTTAGGATATATATTAGTCTTGTATGTAGCATTATTCTAACACACGCATTTTGACACAAAATCGGACTTTTCTGAAATAACATATAATTGTTTTTAAACGTTTTGATTCTACAACTCAAATTATGCCTAGATATTAAATTTTAGTGAGAAATTGACGGAGAAATTTAAAAATTAATCTTGGCACATTTTTTTCAGGTTTTGCACCAAGAATAATTCACTTGGCAGAATTCTTAATTTGTAGTACCCTAGTTACTTTTTTTCCCATTGATGCACGAGAGGAAAAAAGGTCCATCGTTCAATTTTAACAAAGTGCTTAATCCACATTTTCGTTATTATCGCTTATATTAAATACATCAAATTTCAGAACGTGCCAAAATGTTAATTCATGTATATCTTAAGAAATTTTGAATAAAATCTCTGTTTTTTTTGTTTTTTTTTTTTTTTTGCACATGTGCTTAGAAATACATTTACTTTAAGGGGATGTTAAAAATTTTATAGGTCATAATACAGAAATGTTTTTGAAAAATTTGTAAAAAATGTTTAAAAATAAATCATAAAAAATGGGTGAATTATATTTGGATTAAGTCTAAATTTCGAATTCTGAAAGAAGAAATCAGGTAATTTTAAAAAAAGAAGAAAAAAAAGAGGTATTAATAAAGATATATCAAATTCAATTAACATTGAGAATGTAAAATTTTGAGAACTAATTTTTAAAAAACTACTCTTGTGATCTTTACAAAACTTGGCAGTTTGGCATAATTTGAATCGTAGAATCGAAATATGGAAAAAAATTGGCATCTCATTTCAGAAAATGTTCGATTTTATGTCAAAATACCTATATTAGAACAATGCTATATAAAAATCCAACACGTATCCTAAGTCGCACTTTCGAGACATGAAAAACGCAGTTTAAATTTCGTCAATCGGCCCAGTAGAATGGGAGATGTAGAACTGTCCCATTTTTTTTTTTTTTTTTTTTCACAGTGTACATGAATGTTATGGGATTTTCTACGAGAGTCAGTTTTTGCAGAAACAAGGAATTTTCAAGTACATACAATCTATAAACCATACCAATACAATGCAACCATTTCCAATATTTCATAAAATTCAACCATTTCCAATATTCCATATACTGATAACAACAATTTCCAATATATATAATCTCTAAATGCTTTGCTGAAATTAAGTAGCCAGCTAACCTTCACTAAAAACACTAAATTTTGTGTATTGTCAAGGTTAATAAATTTAAATCATATATAAAGTAAGAAGACTAGAAAGCAGTGATTTAAATATTTAATTTGAATTATTTTAAGACTATATGTTTCATCTTTGATTTAATTTTAAAAAAGGGAAAGATTTATGTGTTGCTCACTTCTTTTCTGACGAAGAAGTGTGTAAAATAAGAATGTTCTTAAATGTTAACCCTTTCAGCCATGAATTTTTTAAGACATACAGAAAAAATATGAAAAAAAAATTCTACAAAGCATTGTTTATAGGCATTAGAAGAACTCCCTTGCAACATAAATTTCTTCTTGCTACCATATTGTTCCACAAACAATAATCAAAATCAATTACTCACAAGAAGAGTATGAAAACACATGCAGACAAACTGCTAAATGAGACCTGTGGTGTTGAATAGTAAAACAAGCTCTACTACCCATAAAATAGACATCTATGAAGATAGTATCTGCAACTAGCAGGGCTGAAAGGGTTAAAGTAACAGATAAAAGCTGAAAGAATTGGTATAATATGAGTACATTTGGAAGACTGGTTTAAAAAATTAAACAGTTTTTAACTTTCAAAACAAAAATCTTGCTAATTAACTCATGTATACTAGTTCCTTTTGTTCTTTATTTGCTACTTGGTCAATTTAGCTCCTTAGCACATTCTTTTTAGTGAAAGCATTCCTTCAGAATTTGTTTTAATAACATAGTATGTATGTTTTCATGATTTATTAGTTTAGCAAAAACTCATATATTTTGTATTACAGAAGCATATAAAATTCTCAAACATTAATGACTATAAAGTTAAAAAACTTAATATTTTTTAATTTTTGCTGTCCTTACTGTAGTGAACAGTCTAAGGTATGTACTTCATTGCATTTTTCTTCATAAGCTCATCATAATATCTAATTTTAAATAAGTTGTTGTTTGTTATACATTTAAGCATTGCAATACAAACGCTTTATCTGAAGTGTTTAAATTGTAAGGTTTAAACATCAAACTTTTACTTCCTACATGGCAGGTGCAGTTATATTATTTATCTTTTAACTCCTGCTTTAATTTTTTTTTGACTAAATGATAAAGTTCAGCTTTCTTTTGAGGTTAATTTCATGAAAAAGAATTCTGGTGCATTTGGAGGCAAAGTGCAGTTTAATTTCACTTTTTACAGTGAGGAACCACCTTCAGCATATTCAGTCATTTTTGATAAAATTAATGCCAAAAGAAAACTGAATTATTAGTAATTATGTATATATGCTTTACATGTATTTTATTTGAATTTTGGTTTGTGGTTATTGAAACTGTATAGTTCATATGGCATACTCTTCAATTGCAATATTTTCAATGGCATATTTTTGCCGCATAGACGGTATAGTGGTTAGGGGAGCCAACTGCAATACCGAAGGGACCGGGTTCGAATCCCGGAGGAGGCATGGATGTAAAGTCTATCCCCTCATAGGAGGTAATGATGGCCCCCTGTTAGGTCCCTTCACAATAGCCACCACTTCTGGCCTTAGGAGTGGCCAATGCTGAAAAAAGGCAAGTGATTGCCATTCGATTAATATATATATATATATTGTTTCAAAAGAATATAAAGAATATATTAAAGTTAAATTAAATTTAAATAATTCTCTTGTGCCATTGCTGCAAGGAATGAAATTAAATTTAACAAAATTTCTATTCGTAAAAAGCAATTTAAAGTAAAAAATTAGTATAGAAATATTTTTAAAAGAAATTATAAATAATTTATATTGCTGTGAACTAATCTACAATGTCATTTAACTTCTGAGAACATAAGTAAATCAAGTGCAAGTATCAAAATCTATTAACAAATATAAAATTGTAATAACTTTTTTAAAATCCTAAAAATAATAAATATGCATACATGAATAATTGTTGAAGCTGGCAGAAGACAGACTTATCAAGGGGAAGTTGCCCTGAAACCTAACTCTTCAATTATTCAATTCGTGTTTCATCATTTATGTAGGCAAGTGTAAAAATTCAAAACCAAAAGTAAAACCAAATGATGTGACATACCAAAAGCAATTCAAACGAGTGGAACGAAGTTTTCTAAAAAATTGTTGTTATAAAGGGTATTGTTTTGTATTGGCTTTAATATGTTCTCTTCTAAAAGTTCCACTCGTTTGAATTGCTTTTGGTAGGTCACATCATTTGGTTCTACATAAATGACAAAACATGAATTGAATAATTGAAGAGTTAAGTTTGAGGGCAACTTCCCCTTGATAAGTCTGTCTTCTGCCAGCACAACACTTATTCACGTATGCATATTTATTATTTTTAGGATTTTAAAAAAATTTATTACAATTTTATATTTGTTAATAGATTTTGATACTTGCACTTGATTTACTTATGTTCTCAGAATTTAAATGATATTGTAAATTAGTTCGCAGCAATATAAATTATTTATAATTTCTTTTAAACCTATTTCTATATTAAATTTTTACTTTAAATTGCTTTTTAAAAATAGAAATTTTGTTAAATATAATTATTATTCAAAATTTAAACATCATTTATTTTGTAAAATAGTATGTGCCCTATATTCCCCCGCCCCAAAGGAACTTGTGTGGTAATTTCCCCGTTAAATTTTTACATTTAAAAATATTTTATATCTGGTGTTGCATATTCTTAATAAAGATTATTCATATTTTAAAATTAACTGTTTTTGTTGCTTTTTTTGCATAAAATACGATTGTCACAATAAAATTTGTATTAGAATTTCTCCCTTAGGTGTGATGCGGAATATTTTCTTATAATTAATTTACTATTGATTTTAAAAGTTTTGCTTGTAAAAAATATGCAATTGAAAAAAAAATGCTTAAAAATAAAGCAATGCAGCATTTAAAGAAAAAAAAATTAGTATATATATATTTTTATCTTTTAGTTACTATGTTTTGAATTCTCATTTAACAAAATTTTACTTCTACATTCCCCTAAATATTTTGATAATACTGTGGTAATAGGTCTTAAAATAGCTGTAAATTGTTCAGAATTTAAGAGAAAAATTTCAAGTAATTATAATAATTTGGCCATCTGTTCAAGTTATAATTTTTGTTTGGTTTGCCCATATCAGTGTTATATTTTAACTTCCTTTAAGCATTTTATTTAAAAATATTTTACATACATTTGGAAAGTAATTTTATGTCCTTATTGTGTAATTTTTTACCTTCCCAGTATCAACCTGGAGTACCTGCTTCAGTTACTGTATGCCCTCCTGCTGGACGTATGACACCTGTATGATATTATTTTAATTTTATATTTCTGAATAAGTATTAAGAGTATTTATTTTAAAATTTATTCTAGTTAAAAAAGAAAAACAAAATTTTGTACTTCAAAATGTTTTGTATAAAATATGGATGTACGATCTTCTTGGCATGCACAGTTTCATGTTCTAAAAAATATATATATATTATTTTTAGTTCATGTAGAAACTCATACATTTTGCTCATCAGTTTATTTACTGCCCCTGAATATGATACTCAACTATAAAATGAAATATTTCATTTAATTTTTCTCATATGGGAAATACAGTTTTCGTGAACATGAATATCTGCATCATTTTAAACATTTTTGTGACTGGAAGTATAAGATTACAAATAACAGTTGTGAAATAAAACTAGGTAATTCTTTTTGGAAATGTTGTGTGTGTGTATATACATATACACACACAACATATATATATATATGTGAGTATAATGTTTCATAACAGTAAATTTTATTAAATTATTTATTAAATTTAAACAATTCATTGCGCCATTGCTGCAAGGAATGAAATTTAAATTATAGTAAAAGGTAATTATTTAAAATAGTAATTTTAAGATAAAAATTATAATTTAAACAGAAATTGTGTAAACAAATTAATGCTAATTATGAACTAATCTATAATATCATTTAAATTCAGTAGCATAAGTAAATCAAGTTCAATTTTTACTAATTAATAAAAATGAAACTAAATTTTATTAAAATGCATACATGAATGATTGCTGAGTAGGCCGGAGACAGACTTATCAAGGGGAAGTTGCCTCCAAACCTAGCTCCCCAATCATTCAATTCGTGTTTCGTCATTCATGTATTCAAGGGCAATAGTTAAAACCAAAAGTAAAGAACATTCAAAAAAATACCACCTAATTGGTTTGAGAAATTAAAAACCAGGAGTAATTAAAAACCAGGAGTAACCTGGTTTGAGAAATTAAAAACCGGAATGTTTCACTATTTATGATTATTTACTCCTGGTTTTTAATTTCTCAAACCAATTAGGTGGTATTTTTTTGAATGTTCTTTACTTTTGGTTTTAACTATTGCCCTTGAATACATGAATGACGAAACACGAATTGAATGATTGGGGAGCTAGGTTTGGAGGCAACTTCCCCTTGATAAGTCTGTCTCCGGCCTACTCAGCAATCATTCATGTATGCATTTTAATAAAATTTAGTTTCATTTTTATTAATTAGTAAAAATTGAACTTGATTTACTTATGCTACTGAATTTAAATGATATTATAGATTAGTTCATAATTAGCATTAATTTGTTTACACAATTTCTGTTTAAATTATAATTTTTATCTTAAAATTACTATTTTAAATAATTACCTTTTACTATAATTTATATGTGAGTATATATATACACACACATATATATACACACACATATATATACACACACATATATATACACACACATTATATACATATTTTAAGGGAGAAAATCAACCTCGTGTTACTGAACATTTTATTAACCAGTCCCTAATAAGTCCAATAAGCAAACTGGAAATGCTGAATTCGCAAATTTTGAAATAAAATATCTCGGTCAATTTTTGCCCTACAGGAAGCAATGCAAAAACACAAATATTTGCATGATTTAAAGTTGTTTTTTTTTTTTTTTTAACTATCTGCTTAGGACTGACGATTGCAAAAATAAAGGCCATGTAATAACTTTTGTGGAATCTTCACTTGCATTATTTGTTATTTTGAAAAATGACCAAGAGCATTCTAACTGAAGTAGAAACATAGCAGGCCAATGTAAAATTTGAAATTAAGTAAAAAAGCAACCTTGAATTATTGTAGAATGGGAAACAAAATCCATTTTTCCCAATTTGCAAAATCTTTCCTGGGTTACAGTTATGAACATAAATAGTTTTTCTTCTGAAGAGATTTATAACTTAGAATCTATTCCTGTTGCCTGGTAGATGCATTGTTATTTCAATTTTCACAAAAAATTGGCATAAATAGATTTTCCTCTTGGCTGTTCAAATCTTACATTTGAAAAAGAGAAACAAATCGTCAATAACTAAACATAGTTTAAAGTAATTTAACTGCAGTTTTGATTTTGGTTCTGCAACAATTATCCATGGAGCTTTTTCAATTACTGCATTAGATTTCCTTGAAATCTTTCATAAAATTTATCTAGTTAATTTTTCTAATTCATTTATTCCTAATGCTTTCAAAATTCTTACAGTATTTTTCATATTTCATTATTACCCGCACCTGAAGATGGCACTACATTCATTTTTGCTTTGCACTTCCCAGTGATTTTCACATAAATAGGATTGTCACTCCATTTTTAGAAGAAATTTTTACTTCTAATCTAATCACCCTCAAAAGATAGTTTAATTCAAGATATAGGCTAATCTAAGGGTTTTGTTTTAACTTAAGTGCTCCGCCCCCCTAACACTGAAAGCATTTCGAAATCTCCTTGTATTTAAAGTTTCATTTATGTATTGCTTTTGCAAAGGTGGTTAACAGATTCATAAATTTTCATAAAGCAATATTTAACTACAAATGATAGTTATTTAAAAAGCAGTTAAATTACTTATTAATGCTGTAGTTATTTGATTCTAAGGCTGTCGTTTTTTCTCATGTAAAATATCATGGAAAAATAAAATACACCTTAGACTTTCAGGTTTTTAGGAGTTTAATTATTCCAAAATAGTTAACTATAAAAGCTAAAAGCCCTCCACCACCACTATGAAATATTGCTTTGATTATTACCTGGACAGAAATGTAAATGATATAGAAGTAGTTTTCATTGTTATTTTGGAACACTTTTCAAAAGATCATTTTGCAGACATGCGTGCACTAGATATGGTCATCACCAAAAGAAAGAAAAACAGATGATTTCGATGAAAAATTGCCTAAAATTTTTTAAATACTGTTAAAAAGACAGAAAACAGCTTATAATAGCAATTATATTTTAGAAAAGTGCATTTCTGGGAAGTACATATTAACTCGGGTTGGCTCCGAATGTAGATGAGATGTGCAGCCTAGACCATCAATGAATGGCAGTTAAGTTATTCCGTCGAGCAATAACTAAAGGAAAGTATATTTCACTTTGAATTATTAATATTAGTTAATAGGGTGCCAACTGTAACAATTACTTAGAGTGCTGAAAATGCTGGAGCCAAACAGGATACTGATTATATAGAAATTATATTCAAATGAATTGAAGCTTATTGCTAAGTTTATATTTCAGTGGAATACTTGAAGAATGGAATATTTGTTTAATAAACTCAATAAATACACAGTTAACATATCAAGATTGACATTTTTTTAGACTCATCTGAAGTGTGAAGCCATGAGAATAAGCTTAAGACATAGCTAAGACCAAACTAGTACAGTTTGAAATAAGAAACTTAATAATAATAATAATAGTTTTACTAAAGTGTTATTTTTTTATTTTGGAAATAAATTTTCAGTGTTTTTTTATAATCCTCACTTTCCTTTTCTTGGTTTCATATATGAGTAAATTTTTTAGATATGGTGTTTTTGTGAAATTATCTGTTAAATATATTTCTCTAAATCTAAATATTGATTATTTCTCACCCAGTATATTTCGTAAGTTTTATTTACAGGCTAAGTTTAAAAAGGAATTTGCAACTTTATTTAAGAAGATTTGTTTATATGGCACATTCAGTAATTGCCTTTGAGCTATAAAGTTTTATTTTGATGAATGCTGAGTAAAATAAGATTTCTTATATAATGTTTGTAATAATCTGGATTTTAAACTTGATAAAAATGTTTACTGTTTATATGTATATAATCTGAAAACAGAAACTAATAGGAGGTACAGTATTTCTTGAGGATGAGATGAAGAAGCTGAATAATAAAATTGGTATTTTATTATTCTGTTTCTGTTAGGCAATCAAATTCAGCATTTATGCTTTCAACAGTTCTAATTGAACTGTTTTCTTTGGCTATTAATTTATTTTTTATGAATGTATGCATGAAATTAAAATTGTCTGAAAAAAATGGGTTAAAGTAAATTGATTTTTCACGTGTTGTTCAAACTGCATGGCATTCAGTTGCTTTAATGGGAATGTATTCAAATTTAATTATTCTATTTGAGTATATTATGTATAATAAAATGCATCAATGAACACATTGTTTAACATATTATTTTCAATGTATAAAAAATAAACTCTGTGGTACAAACAGCCCTTAGAGAGCCATGTCGTGCAGTGCCCTGATATCTGCTCCCTAGACCGTGGGTTCCTGGGTGCTTGTGCTTCTTTACCTGGACAGGTGGCCAGCCTGTTGCAGGCCCCCCAGTGTTTAGTACTTAAGTGAACTTGGTATTCATTTTATCAACCCCCCTCAAGGGATGAAAGACTGAGTCAACCTTGCCGAGCTCGAAGATCAAACTCTGGACCTTTGGTGCTGCTACACGATGCACTAACCACTGTGCCTCATTTTCAATATATAAATGTGAAATTTTTAAAACATTTTTATCTCTTCATTTTGTAGATAATTTTTATAAAGTGGTAAAATTATAATGGTTTCTAAAATTTATTACTGCTTTTAAAGCATTCCTATAGTAAATCTTTAGAAAATGTGGGAAAAAGGAAATTTTTTCTTATAGGGGGTACCAGCTACACCATGCATGCCTTCTGGTGTCACCATACCAGCTGTGAATCCAATCCCATATCACCCTTCAGGTGGAAGAATTGTTCCTCCTCCAGAACAGATTGGAGTTTGTCCAGGTGGTTATATTTCTGGTGGAGTGCAGCCTAGCTCAAATTTAACACCTGTTTATAATCCCGTAAGTGTTTTGCACTGACCTATTTACTTTAAAAAACTATTGTCTTCTAGTTATTATATTTAGGACAAGTATAACTGTTTATAATTTTAGTACTATTATGATGTTATGAGCCATTCTAAATAATGAAATAGCAAACTATTGAATCTTCATTGCATATTAAATTATTACCATCTTTACTACAAGTTCAGAACTTTTGCCTTAAATTAGTATCTATGATGTTTAGTGACATTCATTTTAACTTTTAAAGCTTGTTAAATTGTTATTAAATTGTCAATGAATATATCCTTCATGTAATTTTTTTTTATTTTATTTTTAAGAGCAAATGTAAGTTGCAGGGCTTTTTTATTAAAATTTTGAAGCACAGTGTATTTTAAATGTAAAGTTATTTCCTTTGAGAGATATTCATTCAGGAAATAATAATGTATAATGAAAGAATTTTTTATTGATTTTTCTGCGTTTCAATTTTTATTTTGCTTTGAAGATCTTATGTATTATATGTAAATCATTAGTTTTTCTCTTTTATTTTGCTGTGGGTACTGAATATTAAATTAAACATAAGTACTTTTATACATGCTAGTGCCATAAGTAAAATTTTTGACAATGTATAGCATATTTTCAGAAATAAGTTTGTTCATTATGCCATATTAATTTTTTGCCAGAATGCTTCTTATCTGACTATAACTAATTGCATTTATATCGCTGGATTACATCTAACTGAAACAGGAAATCGAAACTGAAGCTTTCCAAATTGTATCACTTATATCCTTTAAAAATGTGTAATAATTTTGCTCAGAAAACAGCCAGCTTATGTTAGCTAATAAAACAAAACTGTAAAATTTAATGAAGTTCTCAGTTGCTACACATTACCTAGTCTGTTTATATATATATATATCATGCATGCATTTTGTTGAAGATTATGTACAAATTATTTGAAAGATTCTTGAATGTTTCTGAAAACTTTGAGTAATTTTGACATTATTTAGAGGAGGAGAGAGATTTTTTGTATATATGCATCTGTTTAAGTTTTACATTGATTTTCTTTTTAGCCCATACCTTATGACTATCCAATTTATGGTGGCTTGAAACCTGGAATGATGATTTACATCAGTGGAAGACCATCTGCTAGTCCTTACAGGTTATATTATTTTTTGAAATTCTCATATGATATTGCATTTCAAAAAAAGTCTAGACTTAGTAAAATATGTGTTTTTCATTAAGATTTTGGGGAAAATTAAGTAAAAATCCAATGACTATTCTAAAAGTGAATAATCTGAAACAATAATTTAAAAACTGATGAAAAAGTGAGACCATTTGATTAAAAAAATGCACTAGTTTGGCTAGGTTTTGGTTCTGTTGTTACTTGAAATGATAAATAGATGCTTGAAGTAAATTATTTCAATGTGTTTTTATACTGTGATAGTCGAGAAAAATTATACAGCTGTTTTCATGGTAATGTTGTAAAACTATTTTCCGAAACATTTATGTATTTTTAATAATTATTTTTATGCAATTACTGATCTTAAATACCCCAAAGCAATAGATTTCATATATATATGGTAACAGAGAGTATTTTTTAATTTAAAATTTGGGTGAATCGCTGGGAAATTTGAAGATCCGTTAATGGGCCCAAAGTATGTCAAATAAAAAATTGCTTTCTGACAAAAATGTTTTGCATTTTCAAATTCTGAAGAGAACATGTGTTAATTTTCATCGATATTTTTTTTTTTTATTGATTGATTGGAAATTGGAAAAAAATTTACCAAGAAAGGGTTACTGCCATAATGCTGAGGCTAGATCAAATTTTATGCCAAATGCTGAGGTAAAAGTGATGTAATTACAATAAATAAATAACTGATTTTAGGGAATTCTGCACAAAATAGGGAAACATTCATTATTCTTATTACTGAATCAGTTCCTTTATTATAACTGATGTACTTTTTTAGGTTCAATTAGGAATATTAATTGAAAATGTTTTCAAAACTGGAATTTGGAAGTTATATAACAAAAATGAAAAATGAATTTTTGGTTAAAATTTGAAATGAAATGAATGCGTAAAATAAGAAATTTGAATGCATAGAATTTAAAAAAACACTATTGCAAGCTACATTTGTTCTATAAGCATAAAAACCTGTTTCTTAATGTAAGTAATTATTAATATTAAGTATGGAGAAAACATACTTTTGTGTTAGATTTAGTAATTCATTCTAATAATTTTATATTTATTATTTTCTTTGGACTCCTATTCCCCCCTCCACTTGCCTGTAATTTTGAAGACATTGTTCTACATCAGGGGCTCTCAACCTTCTTCCTAAATCGATCCCTTTTTTAAAAGAATGATTTTCTTCATTGACCCCCCTTACATTTTTCTCTATAGTATACAGCATACAACACAATTATAATACACTTAAAGACAGAAATTTGTCTAAGAATATGAACAAAAAATTGGAAACATGTTTTTGTAAGTTTTATGTCTTGCTATTTTTGTATTATTTTCATTTTTAATTTCACAAATATTAATAAATTTTCAGAAACACAGATTATAATTGCATAAGAGTTTCATGTCAGTTAATGCGGTGGTTATGCTTGATATAGTGACACATTTTTTTTAATGTTTGGCCTGAAATTATCATCTTGTAGTTACAATAACTAACATAATAAATATAAATATATATTTTACTAAACAATTTTTACTGACTTGTATGTAACTAATTAAAATTGCAATTTTTTAAAAATTCAATACAATAAGTGTGGTTGATGCTTTTCCGTAATAATTTTTACATTAGGTGTGAAATTAGTTAACCATAATCATAAATCTCCACGTTCTGTAATATTTAATCAATTTCTAGTAGTTCTTAAATTGTTAATATGATTAAATCCTGCCTCATTGTTAATATGAATAAATCCTGCCTCATTGTTAATATGAATAAATCCTGCCTCAACAAAGTAAGAACTAGGAAAAGTTTAAAATAATGGCCGGGTAATATGGGTTAATTTGATGTATTTTTTGCAAATATCTGTACAATTCCAAAATTTAACATAAACATTTGTTTGAAAATTCATTTTATTTTCCAAATTCTCCTTCAATTCAATCAGATCTTCTTGTAATAAAAAATTAATATTGATTATGTCTTTTTCAAATGGATTTATAATCCAAGATGGGATATCTAAATTTTCCATATCTTTGTAACAGACATTGATGTCTTCTTTTAATTGTTTCATGTGATCAATGTACATTTGAATGTTATCATCATTAATCCTGTCTCTCTCAACAACAGAAAGTTGTATCAAATGTTAAAAGTATCAAAAGTCATTTCAATTTAAAGTAAACGAATCCATTTTGAAGCGAAACCCAAGTATAACTGTTCGAGTTTCAATTGGATTCACATTTTTTCCTTGTAGTTTATTTTGCATATTATTAAATAAAGAAAATATGTGTGCTAAAAAAATGTATGCTTTTTTGATTCAATTAATTTTGTTGTCATAGGTTTACCAATTTTCAAAAGGAACTGAATTACAGAATTAAAGGTTTCAACAAGACAGTGCAAACAATTGCCTTTTGACAACCAAACTTCTGTGTGAAGAAATAAATTATAATAATATAAAGTTCATCATGACTGACAGATAATTGAGCAGAAAGAGCATTCAAAGCTTTACCTAATTGTGTTTATTGTTTTAATGCACAAATGCAAAATGGAATGAAGATTTTCTTGCCAATTTTTGGCAATTAAATGTTGCTAATGCAAAATGCAGTACATTATCAGAATATTGGGAACTATTTCTTTTTAGAAATACTAAAAATCCTTGATATTTTACCATTGTTGATGGTGTCACAGCAGTAATATTAGTTATAGGAATTTCATTTTGTAGTAAAATATTTTCAAAATAATTAAATGTATGTTCACATGTAGCCATATGTATGTTTTAATGGTTCCATGGTAGAAAATTCCTCTGTCATTTCTCCTGATCTGGTGCTGCAACATCAAACATATAACATCAAAATACTGTTTCTACCAAAAGTGAATTCATCCAATCGCACAGCAAATTTACTTTTCTGTAGTTTGCTAATTAATGATTTTTAATATCTTCTGACATTTCATCTATGACATTGTATGGAGTTATTACTGAGAATACTTGATGCTTATGTGCACCTTTATGCTGGGGCAGTAGGCAATAATTTCCTGCTACAGGATGACAACACTAAACCACACAGGAATCGCATCGTGGATGATTATCTTCAGCACATGGAACTGCCAACTTGTTCACCAAACATGAATCCTATCGAGTATTTTTTGGGATGCTTTAGGAATGCATATAGCTATCAATCCTCCTCTTCAGGCCCTTGCCATGCTTGCAACTGGTTTGTAAGAGTAATGACTCATTTTCTATGGATAATTAACAGCATCACACATCGCCAGAGGCATAGCTAGGGTAGGGCAAGGGGGCGCATCTGTCCCAGAGTGCCAAATTAATGTTACGAAATGAAACTTTTTCCATTCTTGGCAAACAAAGGGGGCCACAAAATCTTTCTTTGTCCCCGGTGCTGGAAAACCTAGCTACAACTCTACACATCGCTGTATGTGCTGTATTGCTTCTGGGTGAGATCATACTTGATATTAAGAATAACTTTCTGCCTAGTGAGGATACACAAATAAAAGCCAACAGTGCCAGTCAACACATATACAAAAGCGTCATGATGTTTGACTTTCGTCCTATGCAGATCCTTTTTTATACATATTAAAACAGATATTTTTATCTAATAATTACATTCCTAAAAAATTAAATTTTAAAACAAAAAAATTTATCATTGAGATCCCCCTCCAGTAGACCCCTAGAATACTATGGACCCTTTTTAAACTCCATTGCCTGACAAGAGTCCACCTCTAACCCTGTTTGGATTCCCTTTTGTGCATCATGTATTTCCAACTTTTTTCTTGCATCGACCCCTTTTAAAAGAATGGTTTTTCTTCATTGATCCCATAGATTTTTCTCTGTTATAAACAGCAGAAACATAATACAAATAATTGCATATAATCATAATACAATAATTACTTATAAAAAACATATAAGTTATGATTGCGTATAACATAAAGATAACAAATAAGCTAAGAATATGAATAAAAGTTTTATTCACATCAGGAATTCACAACCTTTTTCTTGCAGTAACCCTTTTTTTAAAAGAATGATCTTATCATTTGATCCCCTTACATTTTTCATTAAATAATAAAAGGTATGAAGATAATGCAAATAATTGCACATAAATAACTGAAAGATAACAAATAAACTAAGAACAAGGGTTTGGGTAGATTTATGTTTTATTTTTTGTATGTTAATTTTATAAATATAAACAAGTTTTCAAAAGCAAAATTAAAGACTTTAATTAATGATGGCTAAGCTTGGTGTATTTATGCAATTTTTTTCATAAAATTGCTTGGTTTAGTTCTTAAATCACCTTGTTCAAGAATATTTAACTGGTTTCTTGTTTTCCGTAGTAAATTATTGACTTCCCTAAAGCCGGCTTTTATTAGGGAAATGCCAGTAATGCTGTTTGATAACTTTTATTTTGGGATATTTCTTTTAGATGAATTTCAAATTCTAAAACTTAATGCACATATGCATTTTGAATAAAATTTCTGCTCAAGCATCCTTCTTCAATGCAAACTCAATTGTTCTTGCATCATTATATCAAGCTCAAATACACCACAGTTCAGTGGTTCTGCGAGCCATGCTACCACATTCAAATTTTCAATGTCTTTGGCATTAAAATTTCTTAAACTTTACAAACAGTTTGTATATAACAATTTATCTTTTGAGAAAGTTGTGTATTCTTCATATTGTTTTGGTTGTATTTTTTGTGTTCCTGCATTTCTCACTTTTTATATTGTCCTAACTGCATAAAAATTAATATATAAAAAAATATTAATCTTAATGTTAATCTTTGTATATTTTTTCTTCTTTACTACATGATGTGGCTATATCAGTAAACAATACATTATCAGATTCTTTTTCAATCAATGAAATCTTTGTTATGCTGAGCAATTGCCTATGCATAGTGGGCTATCGACCATTTGATGATCATTGACCCGCTTTAAAATTTTATTGATCTCCAGAGGATCCATACTGACCCCATTAGGAATCCCTGTTCTGCATAATAATGATTATAAAAAAAAGTAAGAGTAGCACTATATAAATTGAAATTAAAATACCACTTGCTTCTGAATAATTATTGATACTTGGTTAAGATATGAAATTTAAGTTAGCAAAATATTAGTTTTTCAGTGACATTTATTATGCAATTGCTGAAATTTTAATTATCTAGTACTCTTAAGCATAATGTAATGCAAAATATTTTCAAATTTTTAAAAATATACTGCCACAAATGCTATGTTTTTAGAACGTACTATGTTTAAGATTGAACTGAAAAGTGCATTTTACAGCCATATCTGTGCTATTAAGTATTTTAATAACTTGTTCTGTTAAATGATTCTAACATAATTTTTGCAAATTGTATGGTTTTGATTAGTACTGTTTTTAAATTTTGAAGTCTATGCTTAAATTTATCAAGCTATTTCATTACATATTAAGAAATGAATAACATATTATTTGGTAATATTAACAATACTCATTTCATTAAATATCTTTTTAATTAGGTTTTCAGTAAATCTGCAGTCTGGCACCTCACCATATCCACCTCCAGATATTGCTTTTCATTTTGATGTCAGGTTTTATAATCATACAATTGTGAGAAATAGTCGCACTAACAATGTATGGGCAGCAGAAGAGGCTTCAATTCCATTTTTCCCATTCCAGCCAGCCGTGAATTTTGATATGATAATTCGAGTAGAAACAGATACTTTTATGGTTGCCCTCAATGGTCAACATTTTATTGAATTTAGACAGCGCCTACGACCCTTAGCTCGTTTTGATACACTTAATATTGAAAATGATGTTGTTGTGTCATCTATTCGATTTGCATAAACTTTTATAATAAATAATTGATAGATTAATTTTAGATTTATGATATAAATAAATGTTACTTAATATTGAATTTTGTTTAATTTTTCTGATTGCTGTCTGCTTGTAACATTTCAACTGCTGCTTTTTTCCCCATTGGGAAATCGGTTAAATATGATGTATACAATTTCAAATATGAATACTTGTTATTATACATTGTAATTATTATTGTTATAGATTGAAACATTTTGTGCTACTACAGTATTATAAAGCTAAAGTGCCTTTCATCGGCTTAATTTTTTTATTAAAATGTTGAATCATCTTTACTTCTCCATACAAAACTATTTTCATAGGTAGCTTGCAGCTATTCCACTAGAATGCAAATGTGATAATTATATAAATTTAAAACTTTTGCAATAAAATTTTTCTGGATGATTTTTGTTTTTTGTGTTTGTGATTTTGTGATTACTTACAATTCATAAAAATTCAGATTTTTAAAGTTAAACATTTCATTAAAGAACTAGTACTTTACTTTCATGATTTTTATGTGTTTTAGGTACAGAAATCTATGAGGAAGATATATGATAATACTAGCTTTTACCTGCGACTTCGCTCTTGTTGATGTCCTTAAACAAGTTTCAAAGAAAAGAAAATAATTTGATTTTTTTTTTCTTATTGCCTGACCAGGATAGTGAAGATAAAATTTTAGTTACTAATTTTTTTAAATTAAAAATATGCTTCGCATAAAATTTCAGTAAATGCTGCCCTTTTTCATTTAGATAAAAAGAGATCCATATTGGTGTCGCTAAGACGCTATTCTGCATAATTTTTAAAATCCGATTTGGATATATCAAACATTGCAATCTTATCTTAATGGGGTTTTTTTTGTTTTTGTTTTTTACTCTAAAATAAAATATAATTTAAAAAACTGAAAAACTTGCTTTAAGATATCTATCTCACTACAAAAATAAATAATTTTCATTGCCAAGATTTCAAAAAGTTTAAAGTATTAACAAAACGTTGAAAACATTAATTCTTTTTCAGAAGAGCACGAATAAGAGTATTATTTTAGGATGCTTCTGTACACTATATTATATGTTTTTCCATTCGGCGCTAATACATATAAATTCCTGACTTTGGATACATGTGAACAGGCAACATATAGTTGACCTTGGGAAAAGCATGACTTTTCCAAATGCACCCCTGCTACCTGTAGTGTTTGCCCTTGAGCTTTGTTAATAGTAACAGCAAAACTAAGTTTGATTGGAAAGTGCAGTCTTTTAAAGTGAAATGGTAGGTCAGTGGGGATTATTGGGATTTGAGGTATGATAACACTTTCCCCCTTTCGTACACCTGTTAAAATAGTGGCACCGATTATATTCTGCCCTACGTGTGTGATCCGAAGCCTCGTTCCATTACACAGTCGAGGTGAATCTATATTTCGCAGAAGCATAGCCGGTACATTGTTTCAATTGGAGTTTATGTGAGAGTACACCTGATAGCTCTAGTTAATTTAAAAACTCTGCAGGATATGAAGTGCTTTGTTCTGTATATATGATTGTATCTATTGACAAATACTCTTATTTCTCCCTGCACCTCTTTCAAAAACTCAATGTTGATTTTGTATACGATTTCATTTGTTGGCGCTAGAATTGCTCTTGCACATAACCAGTGAGCACTGTTTAAATTTTCTTGCAAGTGCGAGTAAACTTTAGCAATAAGCTCCACATCGTTTTCTACCAAATTACAAAATTCCTCTGAAAGTAAAATACAACCTTCAGCATCTGTTTCCAAATATCCATCGCCAATTTTCAATAGTGTCTCTGCGTAATTCCCTGAATCTACGTCATTATAAAGATGCACTCTCATATTTGTTTTAAGACTGAATTTTTCAACTTTCGCCCATAAACTTGATGATTTGAGACAGGCTTTGATTTCATCTGTGGGTGTACCTTTCTGGATTACCGGCATAGTTTGTCGGGAATCACCAGTCAATAAAACTACCATTCCTCCCATAATATCTGTACTGTCTCGCAAATACTGAAGAGTTCGGGTTAACGCTTCTGTAGCTTTTTTGTGAGACATCGTACTTTCATTCCACACTAAAAGCTTACATTATCGTAGCATCCTACTTCGAAAGCTATTTTTACTGAAATTGCAGATGAGCGAATCTTCGTGCGCAAGATTCAACGGCAATTTTAAAACGGAATATGCAGTGCGGCCGCCGTTCAGTAGTGTAGCAGCTATACCAGAAGAAGCCACAGCAACCCCTATTTTCTTGTCTTTTCTGACGGACATTACTAATAAACTTAGCAAAAACGTTTTCCCGGTTCCTCCAGGAGCGTCGAGAAAGAAAAGTGCACCATTCCCGTATTCTGTTTTACGTAACACGTGACTTTGTTCTGGAAGTAACTGAGGGACCAATTCTGCTACTTGCTGCTGCAATGCAATGAAATTATAGTCTAATTCTCGAGCAATTTCATCATTAAAGTAATCTCAACCATTGTGAAAACCTTGTATTCAATTATGATAGATGTGCTCATTAAAAGTATAAAATGAATCAAGTGCATGTATCCGCTGCTATCGCCACAAACTATCTTCCACCATGTCCTTCTTGTACTTATCCCATAAAGTTTGAGGATTAGAAAGGCTACAAGATGATGTAAGGGTTGCGTAAAGTTTCCTGATTTTATCTGATGATCGACAGCTTCCATAGTTTCGTTCCATTGGTTATCATTTTATAACAGATCCTGAGCTTCACATGCTTCTCTATGGACGGTGTAGACACGACCAAGAGCGTCCGATTATTTAATCCCCTGGTCAATTTTCAACAAGCTTACCTTGAACACGACGTTGCCGTTCTCTTTTTTTTTTTTTTTTTTTTTTTTTTTTTTTTTTTGAGTTGTTCCATGTATAATAACGGGGAACTTCGGAATGCAATAATCTTTTCCCAAAAGTATCTATCTGGCAAAGCTCGAAAAATGTGGTTTTAAGAGGAGATAAAATTCTTTCTTGAAAATTATTCTCATTAAAAAAACACGCTGCCCATTTTAAAAATGTACTGCAAGATGTGTACCAGTCTGATATCTTTCATCTAATGGAAAACCAAGGAACCGCCAACTGCCTCATTACTACTGAAATATCGTCCTGCTTGATAAGTTTGTATTTCATTCAGCGGCTGCAACACACCTTCTTTACGCAGATTGAAGATCGCCTGGTCGCTCCCTTTATTGATATATTTACAAATATATTCAATCGCGCGAACAGAGTTGCAGGCTTCAACATTAATGCGAGCAGTAAATAATTTACATAGAATGTGTGAATATGGCACAACCCAACCAAAAGTCTCGACTACCACACTGCGAGTTTGAATCGTAACTCTTCTACCACCATCTTCGGGTGCTCTTCGTCTGTATAAAGGATAACCCTTATCATTGTGGACTGTTTCCTTTAGTAGCTCCTGGGAGAACGTTTTTGCACATTTGCCATTTTCCATGCAAGGTGATGCTGGATTGCGAGCTCCACAGTGGCCATGAACCATGTTTTTGATTATGATCTCCTGCAATTTCTTATCTAGTTCTGGATCCGGGATTTCCGCGCTTATAATGTTATCTATTTGGTCGGATCGCAGCTTTTGTTTTAATCAAATAAGAATGTGCACATGTGGCAGACCTCGTTTCTGCCATTCAATGAAGTATATGTGGCACTGGACGTTTCCAAATACTTTTCCTTTTGTTATTACATTAATGATCTTTTGAACTTTTAAACGAAACACGCGGGCAACTATGTCATGTCGATCAGTGGCTCTTTGTCCGAGCATAAGCTCTTCTGTTATTTCTTTCCATGAAGGATTGCAGGTAAAAGTTACAAATAGGTCAGGCCTACCGTAAGTGGGTACGTAGGCGAAAGCGTTTTGTGTGTATTCATGCAGATAGCGGGGACTGTTCACAAAAGTGGAAGGAAGAATAACCATTTTGCCTAAGTCGTTGGGGCTAATATTACCATCTGTGCTATTTGCATCTTGTAGGTGAATATAGTTTTCAACTCGTAGTTGTGTCTGGTTTAAAGAAATGAAACGAAGGGTTCCGCTCTCTACTTTGATATACGAGGGTAAGTTGAAAAATAAGTTTCCCCTGTCGACTGTAGTCAGAGTTGTGTATGAAAGTCAAAAAATAGAATGAGACATTAAAGATATGACATACCTTTATTTTATTATTCTCGTACGAGTACGTTGAGACATTTGTCATATTGCTTGATAAGCTTCAAAAAGTCCTCCAAGAAAAATTCAGGGCTTTGCATATGGAAGAAGCGTTCAATGGCTATGGGCGAAAGGCGACACAGCAGGAAAACGCGTAAGTCACCGATACACCATTGGGTAGAGGTCGCTGCAAATCAAGCAGATGGCGCTGTTGCAGTGCCTGCGCAAAGCGGGGACCAGCCTCTCATTTGAGCCCCGGTAAGTATGGAGAGAAGGTGCGTTTTGAATTCGTGGTCAAAGGAGGAAGTGAGAGCGGTTATCCGCCATGAATGGGCACGTGGAGTATCAGGAACAGAAATTCATAAAAGCCTCGTGGAAGTCTATGGGCCAGGTGTGATGTCGAAGCAAATGGTGCGGAGATGGTGTCGCACATTCAGTGATGGACGTCAGCAAGTGGAGGACATACCGAGAGCTGGACGGACGCGCACGGCCACTACAGATGCAAATGTCAGGAAGGTGGATGACATGATTAGAGCGAACCGGCGTATCACCATCGATGAAGTAGCGGAAGAACTTGGAATCTCACATGAGCGAGCTCAAAACATCATCCACGACATTCTTCGATACAGAAAAGTGTCAGCACGATGGGTGCCCCGACAACTGACCTCGACACACAAGGAACAACGCATGGGAAAGGCGCTTTGGAAGCAATACTGAAGTGAAACATGCCGTTCAACGCTTCTTCCATATGCAAAGCCCTGATTTTTTCCTGGAGGGCTTTTTGAAGCTTATCAAGCGATATGACAAATGTCTCAATCTACTTGGTACTTATGTGGAAAAATAAAGGTATGTCATATCTTTAATATCTCATTCTATTTTTTGACTTTCATACACAACTTTGACCACAGTCGACAGAGGAAACTTATTTTTCAACTTACCCTCGTACATATCTACTAAGAATTGATGAAAGAGCTGCCTCGACCACGGAAGGAGGTTGAAATCATTCTCTCGAAGCATTATGTGATAGGCGTAAAAATCCATGTTTTGTAGTTGGATTAATCTGTGAAATATGAAAATGGTATCCGAATTGCCCTTTACTAAAAATTAATGGGTACTGCAAAGCACCGCAAAATTTATGAGTATCTGCTACGCGTGTCAGTGTATGTGCTGAACACTATACCTCGTGGAGAGCATGGGTCGCCAGTAATCAAGACAGCAACTTCATTAATTGTCGATGCATTATAGCGCCTCTCATGTTTGCCACGTGAAGTTCGATCTGCATGAATGACGACTTTGTTATCGTCTTGAGGCCAGTTTTCTATTGCAATTTTGAAGATACTTATCAAAACGTTGTGGTCATGTAAGATTGTTTGAATTTTCAATACTATATGTCTCTCGACTCTATCAATATACTGACAACGATGGCTTACTTCATTTTCTTCTTGACCCATAAAATGAACTTGTAAAAATGTATGCGGTTCATTATCTCTTGGAAAAAGTGAACCAATTCGATGATATATCTGGCCTTATACGGTAAAAGTTGGTGAAAACCCGGGCATTCTTATCTCTTTGTCTACTCCAAAAGATGTCATTTGGAAGCAAGAGTTGTACTTTCTGATTTTACTTAAAAAACGCTTTGATTCATCTGTATCATATAAATATAGTTTTCAGCGGCTCTTCTGGTTCACCAAGTAAAGAAAGCGAAACTTTACCATTGGAACAGCACATTCTTGCAGTTTCATCTTTCCATTTTGAAGTATCGCAAAACTGGCATTTTTTACGCATCGAACCGATAACAATTAATGAATGATTATGGTAATCAATTGAAACATCGTAATGAAGTCCAGAATCATTAAATACGGGCCAATTGTTATGCATCTTATGCATGAAATTTCGCCGGTGTTCGGTTTGCATTTCTGCATGAACGATTCTTCTGGCCTACAATTGTTTTGGAGTGTCTATCGCTCTAATAAATGCCTGTTGCCTAATAAATGTCTAATAAATGCCTTAATCTTCCAAGTAAATCTGTGTTTGGAGAGGCCTTTCAATAGCTCTTAAAGCAGTTTGGCGTGCAGCTTGTTCTTTTAAACGAATTTGTGTTTGAAGAGGCGTTTCAGCACCTCTGAAAGCAGTTTGTCGTTCAAATTGTTCTGCCAAGCGCAGTTGTCTTTTTTGGAGACGCGTCTCAGCTGCTCTCATAGAAGCTTAGACCTCTAATCTTTCTTGTCTTTGAAAAGTTTCGTCAGTTCTCAAAACAGATTGTCGCCTTGCTTGTTCTTGTCTTTTTAATTATGCATGTACGGAAGATTCTTGGGATCGAACAATTGCTGGCCGGGCCCGAGATGAATTTCTAGACATTTACTCGCAAACGTAAATCTGACGTTTGCGAGGCATTCCGGAAAAATAAAATTAAATTGTCCTTAAATAAGTTTCAAACTCCGCTTGAATTTTAAAAATACGTGTATCGCTACCAAATCTAGTAAAACTGCTACGTATATTTCCTAATGACTGAAAAATGTTTGTGAAAGTGAGCCAAAAGCCGGAAATCATGAAGGATTTTAAATAATAAATTAAAGTAAACAAATGAAAATTAATAAACGCTTAATTAACAAATGTTACGCTTTCACGCCTTAATTACTTAAACGATCATCATGAAACTTTCCAGAAATATTTTCGATATACTAGAGAAAGTTAAAAATGTTTGCGTAGTTTAAGCCACGCACCTGCGCGGTGACAAACTGTTACATCTTTTAACTTGTCGTTATGAAACTTTCAACATTTAATGTTTATACAACGACAATCATTTTAAGCTATAAAACCTATTATACAGTTTCAACTTATCTGTTGAAACTGTATATATCTTTTCTAATATATCAAAAATAATATATAAACCTTTTCTAATATATCAAAAATATTTCTTGAAAATTTCATGATGATCGGTTAAGTAATTAATGTGTGAAAGCGTAACAAACAAACAAACAAACTCACATTCCCATTTATAATATTAGTTAGGATTGTTGTATTTTTTTCTGTGTAATGTAGTGCGAGACAAATTTTAAGAGAAAACTATGCCGGAAAAGTAAAAATACAGGAGCACGTGCAATTAACATTGAATAAATGGGTATCTCGGTAATTTGTATTGAAATTGAATAAATGTAATTTACCATTATATTAGCTGTAACCGTGATTCCATACTCTTATTGCTTTCCAGTAATTTCGAGAAAGTGCTAGAAATATCTCGCGACCGGTTGAAATCTATAAAAGACCGGAGAGAGAGCGTTTCAGTTAGTGCAGCTTAGGTATCAGTCTACTACCAGGTCCACAATGGAACACCACTTCAAGACAGCCGGAACACGTCTTACATTAATTGCGTGATAATCGCGGCATATCAACGGCAGTTGGAGAGAGAGTTTCAATTAGTTGCTTAGTTAATGTTGTTGCGAGTTGTTTAGTTCCGCGTGAACTGAGATATCCGAGTTAGCCTTCTCTTTAGATGCTCTTTGGACTGCGTTGTATTTAACGTTTTTAGTAGTTTGAAGTGTAACTATTGATTATACTGTGTGATACTGTGAACACTTGTACGAATATTTCTGTGAAATGTTCCAGAGTTCTTAACTATTTCTTTTGATAAAAATAAATTTTACTAAATTATTATCGGATTTGTTCCTTCAATCTATTACGAACCCGCACGTACACAACAATACAAAATAAATTGCTCATTTTGCTACAAAAATCATAACAGCACGGACTGTGCAAAAACTGCACATATCTCATTACAATAAAAGGAATCAGAAGTTATACGTAAAAGGTGTCTGTTTAAAAGGTGGTCGCATGGCAAAACCAGGCCGAAATTTTGTAAAATGCATAATATGTAACAGAAAGCTTTATGCATTGCTGTATGCAGAATGAAGCAAAAAGGAATCAAAAAATGCTGGAGTTCTGTGGAGTCATTTTCAAAAATTATATATTTTAAAGCTATCATAATTGGAGTCCGACATAAAGGAAAATTGAAATATATAACAGCATTGTTGGACGACGGCTTGCATCGATCTTACATAGAAAAGGATCTTGCAGAAGAATTAAAACCACCATTCTCTCACAGAAGCAGTTCATTGCAAATATGATGCGCAATCGATATTGGATAAGGCAGTAATTTGGTCAAGGTTGCCAAGAGTTTCAGATCCATAACTGATTGAAGAGCTTTCCGTAGAAGGAATAATGTTATCTTGCGTTATGCCAGGTGAACCACCTATTAAGATGTTTGCAATTGGAAAAATACTCACTGGGAGTTTAGAGGTTTTGAAATCAGAGATTTCTGCTATAGAGAACAAATTTGGATGGTGTAGCTTAGGGAGAAAGAAATTTATAGGAACATAAAGAAATAGAGAGGAGTATTGTAGCCTTAAGTTTATCAAATACAGAGATACAAAAAAAAAATGTGGGATCTGGAGTTCTTAGGAATATTCGATCCGATTGCAGTTAAAAGTAAAGTTTTGGAGGAAAAAAACTTTGTGTCACTTATAAAAAAACAATAACCTTTAATTCAGATTAAGGGTACGAAGTGGCATTACCCTGGATTATGGAACACCCACCTTTGTATAATAATTTTGATGTCGCTAAGGCAAGATTACATATCGTTTCTAATCGGTTAAAAAAGGAAAATATTTTGGAAGCTTATCATAAATTAATCACAAATAATTAAGATCTTAATATATTTTTTTGCAATGGCAACGAGACGGCATAATTGAAGAAGTAAAGGAGGTCAATACTGATTGAATTATATTTTATTTGCCACACCAACTAGTAATCAAAATATCCAGTACTACTCCCAAAATCCGCCCGGTTTTTGATGCGTCTTTAAAGACATGGATGTGCGGTTCTTAATAATTGCTTGCATACTTGACCGAGTATCACATAATGGACTCTATCCTTACACAGATTTGAAATTGGAAAGATATGAGTGCTGGATATCAAACAGGAAAACAGAGATGTGCTCCCATTTCTTTGCAGGGAAGATGTTAATTGTGCAACGATGAAAGCGCATAGACATCGCCAAGTAGTTTTTGGCCTCACTTCAAGCCCTTTTTACTTCCTTGTACGAAGTAAAGGAAGTATTGTAATCACGAAAAAATCCGGATATCATATTTCAACGAAAATATCCACTTTGACGGCTATTGAATGCAATTTAACGATGTTTTTCCGTGACATATGTACGTAAGGACAGAATAAAGAACTCTTTTTCCACAAACGAATTATTAAACGGATTTAAAATGGATTCAGAAGAGATTTTTTTCGTGGCGTCTGTACGTACATATGTGTGTATCTCGCATAACTCAACAACGAGTAGCCTCAGAACGTTAAAATTTTGTATATAGGATTGCTTAATTATAGCAGTCCTATATGCAAAATACTACATATTAATGTAGTTGTGCGCCTCCCTTTTTGGTTGCAATCGGCCGCACTAAAAGTATACATATATGTAAGATATAACAAAATATGATAGCTGTTTTAAAAACTAATTGGCGATCTCAAAATTAATATTCTAAATTTGATGATCTCTCCCTAAATTCCCCTGTTCTCCCATATCGAGATCATTCGAAATTACGTAACGCTGCTTGAAATTATAGTAACTAAAAGTAAAATTGACCAATCATAGTTTTGGATTCGTATTTGCATCTACGCAGTATAAATTCTGCTTCGCGAGGAACTACCTTTCACTTTTTCCTGACTTCTGCCAGCAAGCATATCTGCACCGCTTATGCTTTCCTGGCTGAAATGATCTTTTTACTTGTGCATATAAGAAATTATCATAATTGCTATGATTAAAGAGCATATTGTCTGCAAGAAATTATTCTAGTGTGACTGTAAGTCTGCAAATAAAGAATTTAAAAACGAATGACAAGCTGGTCAAAAATTGCGCTTAAAGCTGCTGATTTTAAAATGAAATATAAAGAGAAAGTAAGTTTGAAACCTAGTAAAAGTCGTAAAAATATTTGTAGTAGCCTATCAAAATTCCGGAAACACGATGTAATACGAGTGCCAAATCAAATTATAATAATTTGGTTGTATAAACCTATCTATACCACAGAGAAAGTGAAAATGTGTACAAAAAACACAATTGTTAATCTCCTCTGCTTAAAGCTTCAAACAGAACTTATCAAGGCAAAAGTGTTTGAAGTCCTAAGCGAAGTTGATCAACTAGGATCATGCAAACACGTTTCGTCTGACAAAACCATTGAGACTTCAAACGGTATTAATCGAAATCAAATTTCCTTACAAAATAAAAGTAGCAAAAGTCTCACTAGTTTTGCCTCTTTTCCCAACGTGTTTACGTGTCTTAATGCAATTAAAGTAAAACAATTAAAAGCATTCAAAGTAAAACAATAATACAAAAATTAAAACGCATTAAAACTTAATTTCAAAATACAAAGTGGCCTAATGAGGCTAAGATACAATAAAAGTAAAATAATTAAAATATTTAGTAATTTTCAGATATGAAAATTAAACTTGAAAGTACTTTATAAAAATAAAATTAAGGGCAGGCCCGGTTGCGTAAAATTAAAACCTTTTGCTAAGAAAAACCCGTTTAATAAAATTCTGTTAAGATATATTTGAGGAGCTTTTACGAGAAAACATACCTTTGGTCAACGTGACCTCTGGTAAAAATGACAAAAACGTCAATACATATTCTTTGAAAATGAGACTACAAAATTCGTTGAAGTAAAGGTTGCCATAATGCAGAGGAATCTAATGGAGGGCTACTAGCAAGTGGAAAACATCAATTTCCACCTATTGCGGGACTTTCCTAAACAGAAGAAGCTTACTTAATCTTGTCGCTAGCCTATGGAAGCTTCCGCAAAAATGAAGGAAAAGGGGAGAATTTGAAGTCGGAAAGTAAGACAACTTTCCACACGCCATCTCCAAGGTACAGAAATTGAATTTAAAACTATGAATGAAAAAACGGTTTAGTAAGAATTCTAATTAGTATTTAAAATTAATATTTATAAACCTCCTTTGCTTTAAAAACATAAAAATCTGCTATGAAAAATCTTTAATCCCCAAAGTACCAAAATCAAAACTAAAACATTTTAAGCATTGAAAAAGTAGCTATTGTCATTGATCACAGATTAAGCGGCTTATCAAGGGGATAAACCAATCTACCAGCAATTAACAACAACTAAATTAAGAGAGAGTGTTTCATCTTGGTTCCAATTAAGCATGAAATTATTTGCTAGATCCAAATCATAAGTCACAATTAATACTCAATCAAAAAGACATTAGTCCATTTAAGTCAAAAGAATCCTGCTAAACTAAATAAATAGCAAATAATCTTCAAAATTAAAGTTTCTAACTAAGAACGCAATTGAACTAAACGAGATGCTTACTTTAGAAGACATATCCCCTACACTCTCATTTTCATTCTCAAATACAAAAGTTAAAACAAAAGTATACATTTTAGACCATTAAAAAGGAATTCAAAATCATAAGAAGATCAGAAATGCTATAATCCTTAAAAAAAGTAGTTAATTAGAAATTTAAAAGATCAAATTTGTAAGTTAAATTTAACTAACTTGCCTGAAAAATTTTAAAACCAAATGGCTGGAAATTCAAGTGATAGAAGTAAAAGGGTCATATATATATATATAACTGAACTCTGTGGCTCAGTTTTTTTTTTTTTAAATCTTATATGTTGGTAAATTGCGCATTTTTTGCTTTAAAAATGAGTGGATTATGTTGTTCTTATCTTCCAGTTAAGGTTTTTATCCCTTTTAAGATATTTTGAGGTTTAATGTTTTTTTGACGTGTCGCGAACTGAGAACAGAATGATAAATATATCGAGTGTTTCGTATTAGGAGCAAATATTGTCGCCAGTCTGTCTCGGACAGAGGAGAATGTGTACGAGTACCGTATGCACATTTGGTAAGCGGCGCTGAATCGTCTGTGAAAAACTGTTTCTTTTTTAATTGTTTAACTTCTTTTATACATCATTTAAGATTTGTTATGGTATTTGAATAGAACATGTGTCAACGATTAGATAATTCTTCAGATGATATAATTTTTGTGCATTTTGAGTCATAAAATAAATGAGATGTAACGTTGTTAAGTTATTTTAAATGATTATTGTGCTTTTTTATTATAGTTGGCCCCACAGTTGCACTTTCTTACTATGTTGATGTTGAAGACCTGCATTTATATACTGTGACATTGTGTAAAATTTTGCATTGTAAAGTTTGTCAAAGTGGATGTTGCGTCTGCGCACGCATCATGATATTTGCACAGAACTTGCTATGCTTTTCAATGTATACGATTGTCTTCCATATGAGATTGTATATTTTAAAAAAATTGAGAGAATTCACGGCTGCGAGTTATCGTGAACGGTGTAAAGTTTATGAAAATAAAATTTTAAAAGTTGAGTAAAGTTACATTACGTGTGAGTTGAGTACAACATATTTTAATTTCATAAAGTCAAGAAAGCTGCTGATGCTCACAAAGAGATATAAGGTATTGATTGCTTAACAGAACGCATGTGTTAGAATTGATTTAAAAATTTTCGTTCTGGAGATTGTTCACTTGAAGATGACCAACGTTCTGGTCGTTCATCTACAGCTGATAGTGAAAAAATGAAAGCCATAATTGAAACGAATCATTATATAACTACGCAACAGATTGCAGAAAAGTTAAATGTATCACACATAACAATTGAAAATCGCATAAAATGTTGTGGTCTCTGTAAGAAGCTCGATATTTGGGTCCGCATGAATTCAAAGAAATCCACTTAACACAACGAATCAATATTTGTGATATACATTTCAAACGTAATACAATAAATTTTTTTAAACGAATTGTCACTGGTGATAGAAAAATAGATTAGCTACATTCTACAACAACATTAATCAAAAAGGATTATGGCCAAGTAAGATGAATCAGCACAAATCATATTGAAAGCTAAATTGCATCAGGAAAAGATCATGCTGTCAATATGGTGGCATTTCAAAGGTGTTGCGTGTTTTGAGTTGCTTCCAAGCAATTAAACGATCAACTTGGATCTTTAATGACAACAACTTATGAAATTCAAGGAAGCAATAAGGCCAGAATTGGCAAATCGCAAAGGAATCATTATTGGAGTTTGATTGGGAAGAAATTTTACATCCTCCGTATAGCCTCAACCTTGCACCATCGGATTATCCTTTATTTCGAAGTTTACAAAACTTCCTTAACCCTTTTAGTACCGAACGACGACATATCGTCGTTCGGTGCACTTGCCAAAAATACCAACGACGATATATCGTTGCGCCTTTGTTGGGGCCTTATTGTACTCATCACAAGAGGTCTGTGTTTCAAAATAACTTTATAAAATGTTAAAATAGTTCATATTCGATGCAACACAAGTGAAAAAATGGTTATTAGATTTAACTTTTTATATTTTATGCTGATTAGTGCCGCGGGTCTGTATATGTTAGAGCGATAAGATAGAAACGGGACGCAGTCGATGCACGCATGCCACTTGAATACTCCGATAACTATCATAAACATCATAAAGATTGCGATTACGGTCCAGAGAAACTATCCCGAGTCCTGTTTCTATCTTATCGCTCTAACATATACAGACCCGCGGCACTAATCAGCATAAAATATAACAAAAAGTTAAATCTAATAACCATTTTTTCACTTGTGTTGCATCTAATATGAACCATTTTAACATTTTATAAAGTTATTTTGAAACACAGACCTCTTGTGATGAGTACAATAAGGCCCCAACAAAGGCGCAACGATATATCGTCGTTGGTATTTTTGGCAAGTGCACCGAACGACGATATATCATTGTTCGGTACTAAAAGGGTTAATGATAAAAATTTCAGTAATATAGATGACCTCAAATCGCACTTGGTTTAGTTTTTTGCTGTTAAAGATCAGAAAATCTATGAGCGCAGAATCATGAAGTTACCATAAAGATGCAAAAGGTTGTGAGGTTTATCTATTTATTAACTATTAGTTTATTTTAAGTTGAAAAGCATTTCCTATCACTCTCTTTTCATGCCAGAATGTAAATGAGATAGCGAGAGTTTATTCAGATTAAGGTAGAATGAAGTGCTATTTAAGCAAGAGTTCGGAAGCTAGTTTTAAAGCATGTCTGCCTATTCCCTACGCTGTGCTGTGATTTTTAGTAACTTGCGTTTTAGACTTGTCTCGACAGCTACTACAGACCAGAGCTCTGCACGCGCGTTAAAGCATTCCGTGAACCTACCTCACCTTGAAATTATTGTTTACTATGTATTTCTGTTAAGCCAAAAGTGTTGCCATCCTGTAACACAAGTTGGGTCATTTGTTAATTTTATACCTGAATAAAAGGATCTTCTAAAAGGTTTATACACCCTTCTTCTGATCTCTATTTTAGTTTCACAAGGGCTACAAGATAATTTTTCAAACGTTCTTTTTTAAAAGTTTATGTTCTCAAAACGCCAGAGACTTTACACCGGCTCTCAACGTTTAAAACGAACCAGAATGTCACACGAAAATTTGACATTTAGCATTTTGCCCTCAACGTCGCAAGTCCTGTCGACCATAGAATAGAATCCATTAGAAGGATTCGGGTTTATTGTTGATACCCTCAGAGCTGCTAAGAAATCAGCAGCAATTTTTGATGGAAAGACGTCTGTCTTAAGGCCGCCCAGACGGTATAGTGGTTAGGGGAGCCTGACTGCGATACCGAAGGGCTGGGTTCGAATCCCGGAGAAGACATGATTGTAACTGTCCATTCCTTCATAGGAGGCAATGGTGGCCCAACTATTAAGTGCTTCCATAATAAAGAGACGACCACATCTGGCCTTAGTATAGATTAATGGACTCTGTTACAAACTGTAACTGTTCATAATCTGCCACTGGAAAAAAAGTCTGTCTTAAGTTTTCTGGAGCAATTAATTTCACATTTTTTGCTGCATCCGGTACAAGAAACACAAAAAGTTGCACTTGCCATGACCCAGATGCTCCTAAATTTATCCTGTTGTCTTTGTTTAAAGTATTTACTTAAATTAGATAATTGTAGAGAAGAGGATCCTTTCTAAATCATGTGGCAATGAAATTAGTCTCCTCCCCTTCTACTTCATGCGACTTAACTCACACTTATTCCAGCCAACCAGCTTTCATCCTGAAGGCTCTCCTCAGACGAACTCTCTTTCACTGCTGATTGGTTTAGTTTATGTGATTACGGCAAGGTCTCGAGGGTGATCTGCCTAAGGGAAGGTATGCCTTCGTGGAGGGCGTTTTGAGGGAAACTGGATCCTACACACGTTACACATGGGGAAAACCACGAAAACGGCATTGCAGCCAGCCCGTTCGCGAGATCCGAACTATCAGTGTGCAGCGCCTTTACCGCTCGGCCGCTGGCGAGCCCCTTTCAATGCTGCAGCACCACAATACACTGACCTCTCTCTTATTCTGAAGACCATCATGAAATGTTTATAATCGACTTCTGCAACCTACAGCTTCTCAACCTTATTCCACTATGAACTGTTCTGCAACTTGCTTATCTCACACACATCATTATAAGCTCAGTGTTCTAAAAACAAACTATTATTTCGATGGGGATAGGGCCTTCTGCCCATGCGCCCGTAGAAACGAACGTTTGTTCAAAGACATGAGTTAGCTAAAGTTTATAATCATCACCAAGCGTAATGTGAACATAAAAGGTTACCACGCTCTTTGGTATTAAATTACTAACTCATATTGGGAGGGGGGATTTAGACATTGCCACGAGCATCATTTTTGAAGCTGAAGTGTGTTGATAGTCATACGGGGATGAAAGCCAAAAATAATAAATAATGATTCTCCAGCTTGGCAACAGTGCCATATTATCAAGACTGTCGGCAAGTTTTTTTATGAACAAATGTCAAATTCGCAAGAATAAAGAAGCATAACATTTCTTTTAAAAAAAAACTTGTTGGTAATCCGGATGTCAGGATTTTAGGTCATTCCGGATATTGGACATCCAAATTTCGGACTTAATACTGTATAAGTATTATGAAGGGATTTTTATAACACGAACAAATGGTAGCCAGTGAGCATATTAACTTTTAATTGATATTATTTTCCAAATTAAAAATGTATTTTTAATTACTAGTAAATTATATATGTACAAACATCTAATTTTTATACATGGTAGTGATAATTAATTAAATCAAGTCTTCATTCATGAATTTAATCATTTTCTTTCTCAGCACAATAGCAGTATGCATAAATAAGCAATACACTTTCGACATTCGGATAGCAACTTAAACTCACAGAATTGCAGGGATCAGAGCTATGATACTGTTTCAAATATAAAAAGGAAAAATAAAGGAGTTCAGGCACACATCATGAAAGAAAACCCATGGGCATTTTATATGCCATAAGGATGTCATAGCTTAAACTTAACGGTTGGCGACAGTATAACAAGTTGTCTGGAATCCTCTTCTGTTTTGGTACTGTACAGTATATTTATGTTTCTTTTTCTGCCTCTTCTGGGCGATGACATGCAATGAAAAATCATGTTATAAAATCTTTGTGAGACTAGATGGGATAGCAAAATAGAATGCGTTGAAACAATAAAAAATGAAATCATATAAATTTGAGAAATTCTTTATGAATTTTCAGAAATGTAGAGTCTGATTCTGTAGTATGATATGAAGCAGAGACTCCTGTAACACAAATAGATTACATTTTCTAGTGATGATAAATATCTGGTATGAATGTCTTAGGCACAGTAAATGTTATCAGCAAAGCTATGCAGAATATTTCTAAGGAATTGTCTCCGGCAGTTTCACAAATGAATAGTATCACTGATTACTTAACTGATTTTCGTGTAAATGGGATGAAAAAGCACTATATTCAGAAAAAAATTAGCTCAGTATCAGATGCAGAGACCATTTTTAAAACTAAAAGCATAAAAAAAAAGGGAGGAGGTTGTTGAATATGAGTGTAGTGACAAGATACCAAATGCAGATAACAAAAAAATAAAAAATGTGTTCAATGTAACACTGGACTGAGCTATTTATTCAGCAGAGAGATTTGATCAGTTACAAAGTTTCATTAACACATGGGGATTTTTAAGTGGCTTTAAAGATCTCTGTAAGATAAAAATAAACTCAAAACAGCATGTCAAGTTTGGAGAGTAAGCCTAAGTACTAAGAAAACAGTGATATTAATGGATCAGATCTTTTGACAGAACTAGATATAGCCAAAGAATTATTTCCTGAAGATGTAAAGCTTCCAATAGAAGCTGCTAGATTTATAAATACTATATCAGTTACAAGATATCTGGGTTGGATTAACAATGCTTACAATACCTGTTATTGTCCACAGTAAACTAGGCCCACCAGCGGCCGAGCGGTAAAGACGCTGAACACTGGTAGTTCGGTCCGAGGTTCGAATCCCGCGAACGGGCTGGCTGCATGGGCGTTTTCGTGGTTTTCCCCATGTGTAACGTGTATACGAGCCAGTTTCCCTTAGAAAGTCCTCCACGAAGGCATCCCTCCTCTTAGACAGATAGCCCTCGTGTGCTTTGCCATAACTGAATAACCCCCCCCCACAGTAAACTAAAGCTTATAAAAACACATTTAACTTCATCCCTGCTTTAATTACTCATCTTACATACTCTACTTCAATTCTCAAGACAGATTGAATTCTTTGGAAATTTTGTATATAGAAAATGATATTGTAAAGAAAATATATATAGAAACCGAAAGAAAAAAATGTAAAAGTGTTGATAAAATGTTTCAGATAGCTAATTTTTCATACTGTGTAAAAGATTGAGAATAACCATATTGTTCATTGTACGTTAAAAAGCAACCAAAGTAACAAACTCTTTTCCATTTTTAGCCCAAAGGGGCAATTTGCCCAGAAGGGCTATTAATTTTGTTTCGGCATTTGGCATCGTCCGCTAAAAAATGGCATTTCACTTTTCAAATTGTTGCCACCACATATTACAGCATGCATGATAGTTAAAGAAATTAAATAATGAAGCATCTGCATGAATGTACTATGTATGTTTCTCGCATTGTAAAAAAACAATGGTACCTAGACTTTAAATTTTGAATAATGTAGTCCTCCACTCGAATATGGAATTTCTTTTATTATCTGTTTCATATTTTGTAAAACTTAAACGAATTTTTCATTAACAAGCTCAATGATTTCGAAGCTAGCAATGGTAACACTGTATGGGGGGGGATTTGTTTATCTCCAGAGCGCGAGACTGTGTATTGGAAATTCTAAAGATGTGATCTTTTTAAAAATTTTGAAATATTGCTGTTGAATTGAATTTTATGGTTTAAGTGCGAAAAACACGATATTTAATAAATAAAATCATTAAAAAAAATGCCAGGGCATAATATAAAATCTGAAAGCTTTGATTCTTCCCCCTTTTTTTTCCAGAAATTTTTATACTTGTACTTAAAAATGGCAGCACCAACAGCTATAAGGCTCATCCTGGATATGTCACAATGTTTTAGATTTAAAATGTTTTAAGCATCCACCCACAAGAATCATCAAAGATATTCATTACCTTAAAAAGACCACATCACTGAACAGGAAAGTTCTTTGACCTTTAGTTAACATGCTTAATAGAATAAAAAGAACTCTGCATGCCATAGAAGATAAGGAAATCATCAAATTTAAGTCTGCAATGAAATAAGACAAAAAAAAAAAAAAAAAAAAAAAAAAATAAATTCTGCCAAATTATATTGTGGCATATTATTCCGTTACTCCTCTCTGAGGTAATATATGCTTGAAATGGTTTTATAATTTGGATGTGGAAAATCATAGTTAAATCATATGCAGTATTTCATATATCGTGTACATGTCAAACACTGGCTTTAAAAAAGAATTAGAAAGGCACTGATGGAAATTACTCATGGAAAAACAGTGGTGCAGTATTTTAATAGTTGTACATAGGCTATTTCCATATTGTTATTGTATATATATGTTCACTGGCTACCATTTGTTCGTGTTATAAAAATCCATTCATAATACTTATACAGTATTAAGTCCGAAATTTGGATTTCCAATATCCGGAAACTTAACCGTTTTGGAATCTTAAAAAAAAAAAATGAAAATAAATACTTTTATTACTTGAATTTCAAAATGCACACTATTCAACTATTGTTCTACACAATCTTCATATAAATTAAGACACTTATAACGGTATACAAGCTTGTTAATTCCATCGCTACAGAATGTGGCCGCCTGAGACTTCAACCATACAGGAACACCTGCAGGCAGTTCCTCGTCATTGTCGAAGTGCTGTGTTGCAAGCCAGGTCTTCATGTGTGAAAACAAGTGGAAATCGCTACGAGCAAGGTCCAGACTATGCGGTGGATGACCAAATAACTCCATCCGAAAACATCCAAGAGCCGTCAAGTTTGAATGGTTGTGTGAGGGCGTGCATTGCCATGATTGAAAAAACCATGGAACTCAACTTTCCTTGACACTTGTTTTGTTTCATTCTTCTTAATTTCTTTAATGTTTCAAAATATCTTTCACTATTTATTGTTTCATCATGTTCGAGGTTATCCACAAGAAGCACACCTTACCTGACTCAGATAACAGTTGTCATGATCTTTCTTAATGACAATGTTTGCAAACATTTTCTTGGTTTTCTGGGAGAAGTAATGTGACCTCACTCTGTTGCTTTGTGTCTCAAGTCACAAACTTTACACAAGTCTTATCTCCTGTTATGATGTGATCAAGAAAAGATTCACCATGTTCGTTGTATGTCTCGAGAAATGTCAAAACTACTGCCATGTGCTGCTTTTTGTGATCATCTGACAAGAGTTTTGGTACCCATCTAGCACAAAACTTGTGACAGCCTAGATCTTGCATCACAACACCAAACTACAAATTTCATGAAATTTGTTAGTAAATGTTCCGAAACTGTGAAGCGCCAGTTTTTGCAAATCTTTTTGTAGATTTGATCTACCAGTTCAGCATTAACAATGCTCGACCGGCCACTTCGCGCTTCATGTTGAACATTAGTGTGGCCAATTTTGAATAACATGATGCACCACTGTCTCACTCAGGCTTCACTCATTACATCGTTTCCATACACCATACAAAGTTTCTGATAAATTTCAACTGGTCTCAGTTTTTCTTTTTTCAACAAAAAATCTAATCACTGATCGCACTTCACAACTAGTGGGATTTTCTATTGCCGCAGATATTTTAAATATTCACAGTGAACAAAGCAGAGGAAACACTTACCACCAACAATTACAGCCAAATGCATAAAGGCTCAGTACACACTCTAAAAGCAAGATGTGGATGCTAGTGCCATCTCTCGCTGCGCAGTGACGAAATGCAAATCACTTTCCAAATAGCCCTCGTGTTTTAAGAGAAAATCGTTTAAAAATGCCATGCCATATTACTTTAAAATGCACAATAGATACACATTTAGGGTACATTTTGGAAAATATATGTCCCTTATTCAAAGTACATTCACTACTGAAAGTTAGTGTTCAATAAGCAAACTTTCTGTAACATTTTTTAACCTTATAAAAAAATAAATGACTTGTTTAAAATGATATCATTGAACAGATTTTTGATAAGGTATTTATTTTGATTAATACATTTAAATCATGTACAGATTGAAAAAAATAATTAAAAGAAAATTCTTGAATGTTTCACAAAACATCAATTTACATAAGCTTTTTAACATAAAATTGCGTATAAAATTTATAAATTAAAATTGTTGCATTAAATTCAATGAGCACTTTTTAAACACTTTATTTCTATACAAAAAGGTTAAAATTTAACAAATAAATAGCATTTTCTTTCAGTTATAAAAATGACTAGAAATCTTTTAGCTTCTATTTTATATCAATATACAAATAAATTTATAATTTGGTATGCATAACAGATTAAAATGACTAGATCATAAATTAAAAAAAAATGTGTTTAAATACATACACTTTAATATGGAATCATTTAATGACTGCCCTTACTGCAGGAAAATAAATTACCTCAGCATTTTATTACATATATATCAAATATCTGTAGTCATTATAATGTCTAATAGAGAAGGAAAATTATTTTTAAAAAAATCAATACACTTTTATTTTTGAAAAATGCTGATATATTTTTATTTAAAAATTTTACTTTTTCATGTTACTAAAATGGAATATCAATAAGTTTTGAAAAATAAATGTGGTGTTAGTACAGACAATATTTTATTAGAGTATAATTTACATAGCCTATGTTTATGAAATGGCAACTATTAATTGAAAATTACACATTAATAATTAAAAACTAATTTGTTTTACATGAATCACAACATTATTTACAATTTTTAAATATATCAAAAGCTATCATAAAGTTGACTTTTGTAGTTGACTACTTAATGCTAGTAAATACTTATTTAAAATGATAAAAAATTAATCAATAGACAATTTTCTATTTCTATAATTTACAAACAATATATTTTTTATACAGGCATACATCATTTGTGAGTACAACTTTTAAATTTTGAATTAAACAATATTTTTTGTTTTTCCTTTTTGTTAAGCACTTTTCGGTTAAGGGACAACAATGAAAGTCAATGCCATTTCTTAACAGTAGGCTATTTATTGGTGACTAAAAGATGAGTTATTTTGTGCATATATTGGAACACATTTTTGTAACATGAATATGAAAAAAAAATTATATATTTCATTTTGTATTTTCACACGTAATACTTTGATTAACAATGCATTCAATTAAATAACTAAAATATAATATTATGTAAGTAAGAAAACATAAATCCATGCATTTTTTATATATATATATATTCCTCGTATACATATTAAAAAAACTATTACTAATAAATTCCTATAATTCCTTGAAAAAGAAACTGATCTTTACAATACATGATAGAAAAACATGCCGTCTTTTCCCAAACATTAATAAATCTTCATATGCGTCTTTTGTAGCTGGTAAAAAAATTGCTACTAGTTGGATTTTGTGGGAAAAATTTTTATGAAGAACTACGGGCAATAACTCAATGGGTTCTATTTCTACAGCAAACAGACTTTTGCAGATTGGAAATGAATACCTAATGAATGCTCTTCAATCCCATTTTTATTAATTTTTTTCCTTTCCAGAGAATTGGTTTCCAGAAAATTCTCATGACATGCGATAACTATATCTCTTTGGGATTTTACTTTAGCATTTTTATGAAAATTTCCTTAGCATAAGCACATGATATATAAATTCAGTTAACTAATAACATCACTATACTTTTCATTAAACTGTAAATTCCCTTTCACTGAAAAGTAATTTTCCAGGTAAAATGTGCATATTACTGATGAAAAAGGACAGCTCTATTAAATTTGCAGATTCTATCATGTATTGCAAGCAGAATTTGTAAAATATCAATCATCTGTTTCCTCTCTACAAGTAAATTGTATAATTTAACACAACTTTTTATGACATAAATAATCATTTTGATTACTTACATATTAAAAGAGTCATACAGCACTACATCCCGTTAAAATGCTTGCAATTCATGGGAACATAAAAAATTACTGAAGCAGTATTTAATAAATTATATATGTTCACTGATTTATAAGTAAGGTTTCTAATCACATGGCATAGCTAACTAGCATAGAAAATCTCCTTTACCTGCTAGCAATAGCTGCAATTGTCAGAGGCAAATCAGTTTAGCTTTATTTTACTATTTAATCTCGTTAAATATCAGAATTCATTAGCCAAGAGTAATGTTACATATACAGCAATGATTAATAGTAAAGAGTTTCTGACATTAGAAGGTTACTTGTCATTTGAAATCACAAATATAATGACTGTTGTATGACTGCAGTTTATAATGACTTTGTATGGATGTCAATAAAAGGCAACCCACAGAATATAGTCATCCATGTTCTTTAAATATTAAAAAATTCAAAAACATTCCTTCACATAAAGTTATGTTCATCAACTGTCTAAGGAAATAACTAATTCCAAAAGATATGGTGAAAATTTATGAGCACTTAAATATTGTTTCTATAAAATCAGACTAAAAAGCAGTTTTTTCTAGAGGTGGGATCCACTTTAATGCGATCAACAGATGGTGAAAATAATGACAAACCTTACATTCACATGGATTCCCCACCCTCCTTACAACCCTGATTTTTGGCTGTTTCAAAAAACTGAAAGAGACATTAAATCTTTTTTCATCTGTTGCTATACATATAAAAGTTGCTATATACATAAAAGATCAAAAAAGAAATACAAGTTTTCTTCATGAACAGAATAAAAAAGTGAAACAACTTTTTTTTTTCAATCTCTGATACTATTTTCATAATTATTAATATTTTCTCACTGGAAACTCATATTATACGGCTGGAGACTTCCAGTCATCCCTTATACTTGCATGCTAGCAAATACAATGCATATATGTACTATATATATAAAATAAAATTATTAGCATGTTCATGGTTAAATTAGTTCATGGTAAAATTAACAACAAATTTATTTATAATGATGAATGGTTTATTAAAAATGAACAATTTATAGATCACTGACAAAAATATACTTTGAAGTAGTCCTTAGTTAAGCATTCAACATTTTGAAAAATAATTTGATTATTATTAAAGATTGATAAATCTGATTATTACCAACAGATACTTGTTTTATTTATAAATACAAATATCACATTGAGGACAAAAAATGAAGTGGACGGATGAATAATTGTTCTCTTCAACAGAGCTACAGAAGTGCCTTTTTACTGGTGCTGTACTCCAATATATAAAAAGTACTATAAAAGAATAATACAGTAGCAAAAAACATTCAATAATTGCACTTGTCAACAAGTTTTTGTTCTAACAAAGTGTTTCAATAGTAAGAAGTGCAAAAAAGAACAGATTTTATTGTTAAATTTGCTCTCTAATTTCTATGTTTTACTTTGCATTTATTGAAAGTTATAAATAATATCCATATAAATTATTTATATAACTTTTTTTTTAAAATTCATTAATGCATTACTTACCTTTTCAAAATTAAAAATTTTGAAATTAATTTTGATAAAGTTTGTTTTAATGAAATTATAATAAATTACACACACATCAAAATTATAATGCAGAATTAATATAAAAATGTCCAATAGAAATAAAAATACATAATTTTCATTACAAGATAATATGTGCCAGTTTTCTAGAAAATGATATGGACACTAAGATTATCTATTGGCCCCCACTTGATGAAATATGTTATTCTTATGTCTTATAAGAGTGTTCTTGTTTTCAAAGTAACTATTTATTATTTAGTTTTTAAAGCATGTAATTTTTTGTTCTTTGAAATAATTAACATAAAAGATTTATTTCTTATGTTTAAAAATTTTTACCACAGTCAAAATAAAATGAAAGTATGTTTTTTTATAAAGTATCAAACTGAAACATATTTTTCTAAAAAAACTGGCACATGTTGCTCTATAATATAAAAGATTACAAAATATTTTTCTTTTAAAAACATGTTTTTAGAATAAAATAAGGGGAGACTTGAGAATAATAAGCATTTTGAACATTCATTCTCAAACTCTCAACAAAAGCTGTTATAAAAATAGTAACACTGTTTATATTTTAACTTGGTAAGACTTTTTTTTTTAAATTTTATCTATGTAAGAAATATTACTTAATAGTGCATTTTTAATAGTGTGATATATATTTACAGAGTACACTTGCTGCTAGTAAAAGGATGCACAAAAAATAAAATTAAACAAGCTCATTTTATTTTAATAATTATAAAATACTACAAATAAATCACATTTGCATGCATTAAGTGTCATTATAATTTACTTTAATATTTACAAACCAGTATTTTGTATCAAATCTTATTCTGAGCTAAGAGCTTGGAGTTATTAATCTCATATTTTAGCAGAAAAATGATTTCATCAACTTTTCCATAAAATTCTTTAATTAGCTTCCATCATTAGAATTCTTCATTTTTATGAAGTATGTGCTAGTTTTCTTATAAATCAGGACTCTTCATAAAGAAGTTTTACATAATTGTCAATTAAAATATACACATTTCCATAAAATTGATGTCTATATAGCTTCAATCCAACATGGTCAATTTTTAAAAAATTAGTTACGGATAATTAAAAATGTGTATATTTTTTTAAACCTGCCAGCTTTTTACAAATTTGTTTGCAGTTGCTAAAAATTTGCTACCGTTATCTCACATATTTCATTTATCTTCAATGATAATTAATAAAGGTGAATAGTTTAATACTTCAGTTTTCATATATCTTACAGCTGATGAAAATTTTACATCTATTTTCTACACAGTTTCTAAGCTACAATTTCTATTAAAAATTTTTTTAAAAAGTTTTATTAAGGAGTATATATTAGCATTTTTATCACAATCTGCTTCTTGAGGAATTTATTTCAAAGATATACTGTGTAACTGAAACTACACAATTTGTAAATACAATGCATACACAACTTAAATCTTTTGCACAACTAACATATTTTAACAGAAAAATACATAATTATATTTTCAGTAAAGTATTATATGCTTTAAAATGAAATACAACGCATAATGACATAAATGCATAATGCCGTAACACAATGCATAATGGCCTTCTGAACTAAAATTCGAAGCAATTCAGATTAAAACTACTCATTTCTAATCAATTTGTTTTTTTGATTTTGATGAAAAGAGGTATTCACAATCATAATTATAAGTAAAATTTTTATACATAACAGAATTATAAAAAGCATTCTTAAAATACTCAAATTCAAGTACTTCATGCCTGAAACACACAACCTTCATATTTTCTCCCTATTAATTATACTGTAATTTCTTCCACATAATTGCATCCAATAAAAGAGAATTCTGGTAATTGTTAGGCAACAACTAAATGCTTCTCATTACCAAGAAAGACAAACCTCCGGGCTCCACATTCACAGCAATACTTGGCACTGATAATGGGATATTTAGTTCCACAATTATAACAAAAACGAGGCATACGTCTTCCCGAGTTCTCACCACAATTAACAGATGGAAGAGATCCAGAACTGCTGCTGCTAGTACTACGCTGCATTTCCCCATCACTATTCCAAGGATCTTTAATCATCTCTACTGGTGCAGGAAAGGTGTACATTTTGGAATGGTTATTTCTAAGGTGTTCACTTTCATTAGATCTAAAAAATAATATTTTTCTCAATGGTATACTTTTGTAAAAATATTCAAATAATACTTAAAACATTAAAATCACTATAACTCTTAAAAAAATGACAATGAATAAAAAATGAAAATCTTTATAACTCTTAAACATTTTTTTTTTTTATTTATTACACTAATGCAATACTTTTGATGCCAAAAACAACTTTGGCAGTCTTTTTAAAAATCTTCTGTTACATTACCTTGCATTACTATGTATTTACACACTTGCCAACTGCATAGGAGTTAAAAATCAGAAGATTTTGGGAGAACATTTCAAGGCGGAGGAGCACAAAATGAATTTAACAAGGGGGAAATACACATAATCTGAATATCATAAGTTACACAAATTATTTTACAGCAGCTTTTATATTTCTGTTACAAAGATATTTGAATATTGAATTCATAGCATTCATTATGTTGTTTAACAATGAAGATATTCAAAAAACCATTAAATATGAAAGGTAAAGACATTTTAAAGCAATACAGATGGGGGGAAGTCATTTTCATGAAATTTTTGCTAAAATAATACAATTTTAATGACTTCTTAATAACAAAGTTTTGTTTGTTAGGAAAAAAAAATAATCACACAATTTGCAAAATTACCAAATCAGAATTTCCATATCCATAATCAGAATCAGAATTTTCATAGTTTTGAAATTACTCTTAGCAATTTCAAAAGTGTTGAAAAGTGACCAAAATAATGATGCATAACTCAAGAGTTCATGTTTCAAGAAAAGACGGAATTTGTTCTTGGTATAACAAAAAGGATAAATTCAAATGGTAAACCAAACATGTGAAAGAATATGGGCTTAAAACATAGATTTGGTGATAAATCACCAAACCGATACAATTTTTGATATCTTTACAAAAAACGAAAAATTTGTAACTGGAAAATTGGAATAGTTTTTGTAAAAATTACAAAAAATCATAAAAATTAGTAGATATGCATAAAACCCTAAATTTTATCTTCCTCGGCTAGCTAAACAGCACGCTTGTACTGTTGCTATTTAATTTCACAATATTTCATACACTTTTTTCAGATCATAACTTATTAGTAAATTAAATGGTTTTTAAAACACATATTTTAATAATTTTAAACTTTATTTTACTTTTTAATAACTGATATAATTTGCAATAAAATCCAATTAATAATTATAATCAATTTCAGCATTATCACAATTTTTAAAAGATGTTTCTAATGCTATACAATACATACCACTAGTCAGGATTTCTTAATTCAGTGGATTTAATTTGTAATTCTTCTATATATTAATTACTGTCTTTATTTTAGGATTTTGCAGCTAGAATAACTTAACAACTACATTTTCAAGGATTATTTGTCTTTCATTATGAGTATACTGCACACATTATCCTTAGGCAATTCATAATGGAGATGCAGAGTTGTCTTAGTCTATAGGAAACTTTCATAGATACACCGTTTAATACTAGATTTGAAGCAAGGAGACATTCTTAAATACTAAGACTGCACTAATCTTGAAGCATCTCGGGTGACTTGAGAAAAGTTGCATCATAGCAACAATCCCACCCGGCCTGGGACAAAGGTTAGCCTCAAGTGACGACTAGAAAAGGCACCAAATTAGCTAAATTAGAAAGCAATTTAAAAAATTATTAATATATAACTTTGAAAACATATATATAATATCAAAAGAATTTTGTGTTATAAACAATTCAGCTGAATTAAGAAAAAGAATTAACAGCATTAATTTATTCTCAAGAGTGCTGAGGTTATACTGTTTTATAACATTAACTTTCATTTTTGGAACTAACGTACTGAAGTTAATTTATGTTTGTGCTACATGCACTAAATTTGCATAAGTTCACAATGCTAACATTAGTAATTCCCCACTATCGGCCTTAAAAATATAGCTCTTAACTCTCTTATTTTGCTAAAACAAGCTTTCCAAAGTCCACCACTTAAATACGGATGACATTGCAACTGTCTACAGTTTGCGCAGCAGAGTTAATGTATTAAAAAACCATCAGAATATTTAATAACGATTTTTTTAAATGATGTACCACGTATTATCAGCCTTTTGCTTCACCTTTTGTGTAGCATTTGCCATTAAATGAAAAACACAGGTTCGAAGTTTCTTGTATCCATATTTAATTTGCACCACAACTATTCGGTTGGTTCATTTACGATTATTTCTAGATCAGTTACATAACGTTGGGTAGATTAAAAGAATTGGCACATTAATCTGGCTTATTCTTTTTCAAGATTGGAATGTAAACATGTACGACGAGACATAACTTTTTTTCTTTGGTCATTTTATTGCTTAAAATGAAACAATAAGTATCAAAAAATAAAAAAGCAGGTTTAAAATTTTGATTTTTTTGTGGAAAATTTAAGACAAACCATTCTGATTAATTCTAACATAACTGATTTGATACATATTTCAAGCAAATTTAATATCATTCTGTTGATTCTAATGTAACCGATATAAAAGTAATATAATTAAATGCATATTTTTAGAATGATGGTTCTCAACCTTTCTTGCAGTATGCATTCCTTTCACCATTGCTAGATGATCATATCACCCTCCTTTCCAAAACTCGAAAAATACATATACATTGATTTAAATTTAGATTATTTTTAAATTTTTCATGTGTTTTATAAATTAGACAAGTATAGAAAAATGTTGATAAATGCCAAAACATGAATATTAGTATTTTTTTTTCAATCATAATCTAAACATAAATACTTAACAGGTAAATAAAAGGTTGACTGCAGTCCCCCCCCGGAACTATAAAACACACCAGGAAAATGACCTAGAACTTATGTGTTCATTTTTGTTATTATTTGTTGTAATTATTTGTAGAAATTATAGCATGCAGTCTGTCAGTCATGTTTTTTAATCCACCCACCACAATTAAATACATATAAAAAATCATATAGATTATTTAAAATTAAAACACATACACATGATTTTATATTTCAGAAAAACAAATTAAACAATATTTTAAAATTACTTTATTTATTATCACATGAAAGTTTTGAATTTCTTAGCATGATGGCATATAATTTCAAATGTTTGTCTGCTTACAAGATACTCACCATAGTTTTAAAATTTCACTGCATATGCAATGAAGCTTCATAACATCATGTCCTGATATATATGAACATTACTAGGAAAAATCTTATGAAAATCTGCTATCTTTCATCAGCTTCCTTCCACTTAACTCTCTTGCTTCTGCTTGTCGTTTTTTTCCTCCCCCTCCTATTTATCACCTTTCCTCAATTCCAGTACGTGTCCAATTATTTCATTTTCATTTTGAGTGCGTAATGGAAGCAAAGTTGTCTGCATCTACCCAAGCGCTCTCCTTTTCAATCAATACTAATCTTCTCTGGACATATAACTATAAATCCAAAATGCTGGCCATTTGCACCAAAGGTGTATTAAAACCAAGAGAATCTTTGTTACTCAACTCATTATATACAAACCACAGTTTACATCAACAGCCAAATAAAATAATGTTCTTTACATCTTTCCAAGCAAAAGACCAAATGAATGTGCCATTTTTTAATATGAAAACTGTTTCTGAAAATCATGGATACTACATTCAAAGTACACATATCAGCATATAAAATGGGATTGGTAATTCATCTTTACATTATAATTCTTTGGTTCACTGGCAGGATAAGACACATGACGCGGGAGGCAGAAACATAACATAAATGCTTTCCAAATTTAAATATTCAGCTTTATCTCATAGACCTAAATTTCGGATTTAAATTTAAACCTTCAAAAGTGCCATTATTTTGATACTCCCAATTAGTTCATGCTGGTAACGAGAGATTTTATTCCATATGAGAGAGAAAAATGAAATGTTATAATTAGCTAAATAAAATATTTATTAAAATATGGCAATACAGGTCAACAAAATTGAAATATCGCAAATGGCATATCGAAAAGAATTATTGGCGCCCAATAGACAGTGCAGTTTTTATTGGTAGATGCAATACATAAAATGAAATGATATTGCTGTATATTTCCAAATATAAATCAATCTATATATAAGTTAGAAATACATTTTTTTTCAAAAAATTTACCTAATTCAAAACTTGTATATATGCTAAAAGGTACAAAAAAATTCTGTAACATTCAAACATATTGCCTTGCATTAACTGAAAATTCTAACAACAGTAGGGCTGCTTGGCAATTCTCCATAAATGTAAAACAAATTCAAGAATGTAAAAAGCTGCTGCAAACACCAACAGATATTTCATTTTGACAACTACATAACAAATTAACATTATGAAAATAAAACAACTGAATTTCACAAAATGAATTTTCATAAACTTAAGAAATATAAACTAAACAATAAAAATGTCTTATATTGAGCCATTTATCACTTACGTCCAGCTAATAGAAAAATACCTTACTTCCCCCCCAAAAAAATTAGCAGATTGTAAATAAGCTGCCCCTGCAATTTAGCTTCAGAAAAAGTTCCCCAAATTCTAAGCTTATACATGGAAACACAGTATAAAGTCCAAGATCTGGATCCATTGGGACTTCAGCGACTCCAGATTTGGAATTTTTCCGAATATTAGATCATCTGTTTAAATATAGTATGATGGCATGTAGAAATTATGAATTAAAAATATGAAATTGTGATTTATGAAATAATGATGAATTTATGATCTAAAGAGTGCCAAAATTTACAAAAAAAAAAAATCTTTATATTTACTACTAATTATTTATTTGTTTTCTTTATTAAGCACTTTTTTCAATGTAAATTGTTTAAATGCTTCATTTTTTGTGCTAATATTTTCTCTTTAATTCTACAGATAGACATAATTTCTTGCTCAGTTACAAAGTTCTACTTTGTTCAAGTCCTGTAACTGATGTGTCAAGAATTCCGACTAACTTATCAATTGAAATATTTTCATTTTCAATAACCTCTCTGTCATTTTCTTCACTATCAATGGCAGTATTTTTTGGATCTAGAACTATACGACAGACTTCACTGTCCGTTAATTGACGGATAATTGGAGCGTTGTCATCACAACAAAAAACTTCTGTTATATTATCTTCATTTACTACTGCTTCTCCATGGTTCTTTATAAAATCCATTACCCAGAAAATTTCACCTTTGGTTTGTGATATCTGAAAACCTTCAAACTCGTGGCTATCATCTTCTTCATCCTCACCATGAAGTATGGTAGCTGGCCATAAATTATGCCAAGCATTTAAAAAAATATCTGGACACACATCCTCCCACAATCCTGCAATGCTCCACACAGCAGATTTTATTCTAAAATATTTTTAAAAAAAGTCTTGCCATATTTCAAGAAATTTAACATTGATTTAAAAAATGGAAAATCATTACTCCTTTAAATGCTCAAGGTCGTGTATTTTTTCCAATCACGGAAAATTTGCACTTGTGTATTCCTGCAGCATTTGCGCATGCTAAAATTGTTAGTTTCACTTTGGAATCTTCGACACCAGTTGGAGCCTTTTCTGTAGAGGTTGCTGTTATTTTGCAGTACATATTCCCAATAAAGACCAGTTTCATAAGCATTGTAAATTTGTTCTTGAGATAAGTTTTTACTATTAATGACTTCAATGAATTCATACCCCAAAATTTTAATTGCCTTACACTATGGTGATTTTTAAATTTGGTTCACCAATCTGTCGAATACGTGCACTTCAGTTTCTAAGTTCATTTCTTCATGAAATATTTTGAGCCATTATCCATTCGCAGAGCCGGCGCTAGGGGCAGGCAAGGCGGAGCCCTGCTCGAGGCGGCAAATTGGCTGTAAAATTAACTAGTTTATGAAGAAAATAAACGAAGATTCATTTAAATCTTATAAAAAATTAATATGTTGAACTTTAATAAAATATATTATATATATATGT
>KK122159.1:98272-111170 GCA_000611955.2 Stegodyphus mimosarum
GAGTTTAAAAATTTATCAAAATTTTTTTTATGTTTGTCCGGTGATTACTTCGACATGTCTCAACCAATTTGAATGATTTTTTTGTTTCATAGGGTATGTTATCGGATTGGTACCATTGTTAAAAAAGTAATTTAAAATACCAACTTCTAATTTTGGGGATGACATTTAGGGGTTGAAAAAAATACAAGTTTCCGAAAATAATTAAAATTTGATGTGAATAAAGCCACTGGGAATCCAAATAAAATTCAAAACTAAAACTTTTAAAAAACTACCCCCTTTGCGTTTAGAGTTAATAGTAAGGGTGGAAAAAATTATGGTTTTCCGATTTGAATGATTTTTTTTTTGTGTGTGTGTATGATAGGGTATGTTACCGCATTGTTAAAAAGGTAATTTAAAATACCAACTCCTAAGTTTGGGAATGACATTTAGGGGGTTGAAAAAAATACAAGTTTCCGAAAATAATTAAAATTTGGTGTGAATAAAGCTACTGGGAATCCAAATAAAATGCAAAATCAAAACTTTTAAAAAAACTACCCCTTTCGTTTTTGACGTTTATATTAAGGGGTGGAAAAAATTAAAGTTTTCTGATTAAGTAAGTTTTACTTTCCAAATAATAATAATAATAATAATAATAATAATAATAATAATAATAAAATAAGGCACCCGATTTTAAAAATATATGGATTTACTTTACATTCTTCACTGAAGTCGGTTAAAAATAATTTTATACTTTTTCTATTGAAAAATGCCCAATAGAGAATACATTGATCCATTACTCCAAAACTCCAGTCATGGATTATAAAGTGTTTTTTTTACATTTTACCTTAAACAAAGCCAAAAAAATATTGCCTTATAACATTAAAAAAATACTCGAAAATGCCTTTGTTTCGTTTAAATGGAACACAATGATTTTTTAATCAAAATATTTTCTGAATTTTAATTGTTTTTTTTTAAGAATGTCTGATGGATGTAAAAAAATTATTGGGTGCTCAGTATAAAAGAAAAAGAGTCGAAAAGCAAGTTCAAATTCAAAAACAGGCTGGAAGTCTATTATCTACAAGGCATGAAAAGGAACGATGACGATGCAGGAATATTAGAAGAACAAGAATATTAACAAATCTTAATTATGAAGCCATTACCAATCAAGATACTGATATTGCTCAAGTGGAGCTTACCACAGGAACATACAAAGAATCTATTCCAGGGACGTCCACTGAACCTATTCCAGGGATATTTAAAGAAGAAACATTTGGTACAATAATAAATTCAGATCTGGGTTCTTGGCCAACTAGCTTATCAGAAGCAGAAATATATTTTTTAGTAAAAGAAGTACTACCTCAACTATTAAAGGAATACATTTTTCTGTATAATGATAACGGTCAATGATTTAGCGTTCTTCATTATTTGAGAAATACGAAAAATGGTGAAAAAGTCATGCGTAACTGGTTACTTTATTCAACTACAAAAGACTGTGTTTATTGCATTTGCTGCAAACTTTTTGGTTCTATTTTAAGTTCCCTTTCTATTGGAGGTTTTAAAGATTGAAAGCACCTCACTGAGACTTTAAATAAACATGAAACCTCTAAAAACATATTCAAAGTAAAAAGTCTTGGATTGAATTAAGTCAAAGATTGCAGTACTCTGAAACGATTGACAGTCAATCACAAAGACTCATTAACGCAGAAATAAATCATTGGTAAGAGGTGCTTCTACGAATTGTTGCAACAATAAAAATGCTTGCTCAAAATTGTTTAGCCCTCCGAGGTACAAGTGACAAACTTCACGATTTCGGTAACAGTAATTTTTTACAAATTATTCAATTACTTGCTCAGTTTGATCCAGTAATGGAAGGGCATCTCCGCAGAGTGCTTAAAAAAGAGGAAGTTATTAGTGTACTATCTCGGAAAAGAAATTCAAAATGAATGAATTATTCCTTTAGGTGAAAATATAACATCTCATATTATTAGTGAGATTAAAAAAGCTAAATATTATTCAATAATTCTAGATTGTACTCCTGATATCAGCAAGATCGAGCAAATGATAGTCTTAGTAAGGTATGTATCCATTGGCAAATCCAATCCCAAGGTTTTCATTAAAATTAATGAAAGCTTTTTAGGCTTTCTTTCGGTTGAGAGATCAACTGACTATGAACTTTCAATTCTAATACTTAAAAGACTTGAAACATTGGGATTGAATTTGCAGGATATGACGGGACAGGCTTTCGATAATGGGGCCAACATGAGAGGCAATAAATCGGGAGTACAATCTAGAATAAATGCGTTAAATCCAAGAGCATTTTACCTCCCATGTAACAGCCACTCATTAAACTTGGTAGTTAACGACATGGCAAAAGCATCCTTCGAAGCCACCAATTTTTTTAATATAGTCCAAAAATATATCTATTTTTTTCCTCATCAACTTTTCGACGGACTATATTAATAAAATATATTCACTTACTTTGAAACTTCTAAGTGATACTTGTTGGGAAAGCTGAATACCACTAAGGTAAATAAAATCATTTAAGTATCAATGAGGGATATATGATGCTTTACTTGCTGTTTTTAATAATTCGGAGATTGACAACTCTATAAGAGTTGAGGCTTGTGGACTATTAAGTTGTGTTAAACAATTTAAGTTCTTATGCTGCATTGTAATTTGTTAACAAAATCGTAAATTGTATCAATCTTATAAGTAAGCTCTTGCAGACAAACAACTATGATTTATCATCCGCTATGGAGCTCTTGAAAAATTGTAAAGATTTTTTCAAGGACCTTAGATCGGACACAGTCTTTAATGAAATGCTTTGTGATGCTCAAGAACTCGTCGATGAAATTGACATACCGGCTAATTTTGAGCTCACCCAGCCACGTCATAGAGTTCGATGAAGGAATGTTAATTTCGACTATGAGGCACGAGATGATCCGATAGAAGATCCTACTTTGAAATATAAGGCAGAGTTTTATTTTTTCACATTAGATAAAGCTATCAATACACTTGAATCCAGCTTTGATTTGATCAGTACCCACAGCAACCATTTCCAATTTTTATACAATATTAGTAATTCAAAAGATACTCCTCAAAACGACGTACTAAAGCATTGTAAAGTTCTAGAAACAGTGTTAGCTAATGGGAATCTATCAGATATAAACACAATGGACCTGGCACACAAGATAGTAGCGATTTTGGCTTTGCTAAATAAAAAATAAAGTCCAATCGAGATTTTAAAATTCATATCAAACCTGGATTTTGCTCCAAATCACGGTATAATTTTAAGGATATTGCTTACTCTCCCAATAAGTGTGCCAAGTGGAGAAAGGAGTTTCTCCAAATTAAAATTAATTAAAAATTTTTTACGCTCCACAACTACCGAGGATTGCCTAAACGGCTTGACAACATAGCCATTAAACATGAACTGGCTGAAGAAATTATAAAAAAAAATTCAGAATTTAAAGTGAAAAAAAAATTTTTTTAAAGTTTAACTCTCGGTTGAAATGTATTTTTAATATGTAATTCAGTTTTAATATTTAGTGGTTCTATAATTTGTTTTAGTATTTTTTAATATCTGTATTTTATAATTATACACTAGAAATGACTCTTTTCTTTTTTTGTTTGCAACCCTAATTTTAATTTAGTGCCAAAAACATAAATTAATAAATTAGTATTTTTTGCTAATCAAAACTTCAACATTATTGATACCAATTTTTTTGCTCACGTTTTATTTTAAAATTAAGCATTGAAAGGGTTTAGATTATCTCTTTTAAATTTTGTTATAAACGGGCAGCATTTTACCTTTTTGCCTTGGCAGCGAAACTGCTAGTGCCGGCCCTGCCATTAGCACTGTATATGCCAATGGCATGCCCTAACTGTGACGCTGTCTGACTCATTCAGTCATTACTTTGTCATGATCATCACTTCTTGCATAATAATTTTTCTGTTATTCACTCTGGGTGGGGTGTCGGAATCACAAAAAATTTTTTTAATTCCTTTTTCTGTTTTCTTTTGTCATATATGGCTTTCCAATACCATACTGCTCACATAATTCTAACACGGATACACCTTTATCCCTTTTTTGTAAGTATTTAACTTTTTATTTAATGGACATTGAAACATGCTTTCACTTTGTAAATCCTTTTGCAGGTCCAGAATTACAAAATCTTTTCAACATAACCAAAAGTTCAAACTTTAATTTTCATAAAATTGCTGTAATAATAACAGCCTGCAAAAATAATAAGCTGAATCAGATCAAGGAACAGAGCAATTTGCTACATTAACTGAAATTTCTTGGAATCAGTAAAGTACAAATTTAGCCTAGCTTAATAATGTCCACTATACATTATTGGCTATGTAGAGCGACGATACATAAATTGGTAACGAAAGACAAGTCCTTTGTTGAATTTTGTCTTGCTTCTATCGTGCACTGAAGCAGTTAAGCCTGAATTATATTAACCCTCTAACAGCCTAGAATATTTTCTGTGATATCTCTAAGAACATATATATACCTGCATATTAAAATAAGTCAAAGAAACTAAGGAAATATATTAAAAGTACATAAATCCAGGTATAAAATACCAGGATAATTTTTACATTAAAATCAAGAAAGTTATTTCTTCTCACAGTAGTTTTGGGAAATTTATGCTTTCTTAGCAAAAACTCTGGATGGTCAGAGGGTTAATTTAGTTATTTATTATACTTATGCCTATTTTTTGCACATACTTAAGGCTTATCCGAGTCTTAAATAAATAAATTCGCACATATACTTAAGGCTTATCAAGGGCCGGTGCTAGATATTTTACCTCCTGATGCAGTCTTCGAGGCTCCTAAATTCCGCGCACTCCCTAAATTCTTGGCATCAGGGATATAAAATATTAGTGGTGTAAAATCAACAGCGTTTATATGTAGAATGTTTTGGTTTGAGATGCATGCCAAGCAGATATGCAGCTATGGAGCCAAATTATTGATCACACAAATTTATGCTAAAATTATTGTTGAATAACGAGGTATTTTCTTTAGTGCCGCAGTAAAATTGAGAATTGGAGCTCTCCACATGTTTTACTACAGGGAAAAAAATCAAATGCACATGTGTAAAGCATACAAAAAAATTCTTATAAAAAAAGTTAACAGTGGCTTTGATGTCCAGATTTTAGATCATCCCGGATATTGGACGTCTGGATCTCGGACTTGGTACCATATAGGGTATCTATCAAGAAATGATGCTTTTCTTTACTTTATACTAAAATTTATCTTTGTAAAAACATAAAATATTTTTTAAGGCTTCTATCTTATTTCTAATAACTTTCGGTTAATTTTTTCATTATTAATTTCACGTGGTAATAATTTTATTAATATTTTTATGGCAAGCTATGAAATTTAAATAATATCTTGAATAAAAATCACGTAAGCGTCGAATGTCAGGTCCTGCCATATCTACCAAATAGTTAATTTACTGGCTGGTTGGATACCTAAATAGCATTACGGCATAGCATAATGAATTGCTAAATAGCATAATGAATTGCTGGGAATCGATTTCTTAAGCCTTACCTGAAAAGCGATAAGAATAAGCTTCATTACTTGTAATCGTAGATCATTTTAGCAAATGGGTAGAAATAATTCCCCTGAAAAGGACTTCTGTCCAAATAGTCGCAGATTCCCTTCTAAATAAATTTATTTTAAAACATGATGCAGCATTGAAAATATCATCAGACAACGGTCCCCAATTTGTTAATCAGATATTTCATGATCTATGTGCAGGGCTTGGTATACGCCACTTGAAGATGGTCCCTTATCGATCACAATCTAATTTTGCAGAGTCAATCACAATATTGTTAAGATCATTCATAGTTTCGATTAACTAACAGAGACGTTGGGATATTTCATGATCTATGTGCAGGGCTTGGTATACGCCACTTGAAGATGGTCCCTTATCGATCACAATCTAATTTTGCAGAGTCAATCACAATATTGTTAAGATCATTCATAGTTTCGATTAACTAACAGAGACGTTGGGATAATTTGGTTGATTAGCTTGCATTTGCATTATGCAGGATGATACACAAATATGACTGGTAAAACTCCTGCACAACTATTTCTAGGAAGAAAAATAATGACACCAATCGTTAGACTATTTTTCATGCAAAAGCATGCTCTGGAGTTTCAGATGTCGGATATAAAGAAATTAGTCAATGAGGGCATTAATTCTTCTGACATGGCAAGAAGTAAGCAGAAATTGTACTGTAATAAAAGGTGGAGGAAGGAAATTTTAAAGAAGGAAAAAAAAAAATTATTGAGGCTGAAACTTAACATATTCTTTGCTCCCGATGCAAAAGTAACTAAGTTCTGCCCTAAATTTGAGGGGTCCTTCATTATATAAAGTATCTGAGAGACTACAGTAATTCTTAAAAATGTCAATGGTGAAGAATCAAAAGCCAATATTGATCAGATAAAAAATGCTACGATTGTGGTGAAATGACATTTCTTAAAGATTTAATGCAGAGTTCCATGACGCTGACAGTAATAAAGCTTCCAGCCAAATACAGCTAGCTGCAGCCCAGATACAGCTACCAGATGTGGCTTCTAAGAGGAAAGCCAATGCCAGAAATAAGAGGAAAAAGGAGAAAGTCAAGGGGCCAGGGGAAGGAGCTAGTGAAAAGAGAAAAAAATTGGAACAGTCTTAAGGCCGGTCAGCGAACAACAAGGTTACCACCAGCAGTCCACAGAAGGAAAGCTGCAATGCTCTACAAAGGAGTCACAATGACAGAGTTCCACCAGCGATTGATGGAATAGGAACCACTAGGATGAGTTTCAAAAATAAGGGTATGTTGAAGTCTAGTGTGTCTCAGATAATAATCACATAGGCTGTCAGTTAGAGGCAGAAGTTGTGATTTAAACACACCACTTTTTACTTGCATTTGAAGATCTCAGAACATGCATATGCTGGAGAGTTAGGGGTTGGGGGGTAAGTAAACTAGTAGGTAAAATAAAATTCATGAATGGTCTAATGAAATGCTTGTATTATCTAGATTTTTTTCCCACTAATATTAGTTTCCTTTCAGATCCACTGACGATACATGAGACTCAAAGAAAAATGCTAGCCAAGATGACAATTTATATTCCTGGAATTTGTATTTCTTAAAATTTCAAATTTAAAGTATTTCAGTAGCATTATATTGTAAGGCTGGCTCTTCACGTTTACGTTAGAATTAAAATTTTTTGAACAGGTCACTTAAAGACCTTATTTTCAAATATTTAAATTCTGGCACGAAATATTAGGACTTTCTTTATTCTAACCAATTATTTTTAGTTCCCCCCCCCCCCCCAGATTCCAGTTTCCTGCCGGAATGTAAATTTGTTATGGCGTACGAGGGCAGTCCGATAAGTACTTAGCCTACAAAAGAAATACTAAAATTTTGGAAAAGTGGCGATTTATTTCTAACATAGTCTCCTTTCAACTCGATACACTTGACCCAGCGATGCTCCAACTTCTTTAATCCGTCTGAAAAATATGTTTTCTGGAGGTCTGCAAAGTAGACCTCCGTGGCGGCGATAACCTCCTCATTCGACTCAAATTTCTGCCTGGCGAGTGACTTTTTCAAGTTTGGAAACAAAAAGAAGTCCCACGGGGCCAAATCTGGAGAATACGGTGGATGGGGCAGCTGTTCGTAGCCTAATGCGACCAATTTGGCTGTGGCAACGGTGGAGGTGTGAGCCAGTGCATTGTCACGGTGGAAGAGCACTTTTTTCTTCGGGGGTCGTTTTTTTCTGCAATTCGAGGTCGAATCGGCCCAATAGTTCGGCATAGTAGAGCCCTGTGACCATTTTGCCCTTCTCCAGGTAGTCGATGTAGATCACACCTTGTGAATCCCAGAAAACAGTGGCCATCACCTTTCTGGCCGAAGGGACAGTCTTCGTCTTCTTCGAAGCACATTCGCCAGGTAAAGTCCACTGTTTCGACTGTTCCTTGGTCTCTGGTGTGTACCAGTGAATCCATGTTTCGTCAACGGTCACGAAACGACGCCGAAACTCCTTGGGATTGCGCTTAAACAGTGTCAAACACTGCTCTGAAGTGGTCTCATGGATGCGCTTGTTGTCCGCAGTGAGCAAACGCAGCACCCATCGAGCCGACAGCTTTCTCATGCCCAATATTTCATGCAGGATATGATCCACGCGGTGTTTTGAGACGCCTACTGTCTCAGCTATCTCGCGCACCTTCAATCGGCGGTCTGCCAATACGAGATCGTGGACTTTTGTCACGTTATCCTCTGTGGTAGCCATTTTTGGGGCACCTGGGCGTGGCTCATCGAAAACTGACGTGCGGCGACGTTGAAACTCGTTAAACCAATTTTTGATGATCGCCATTGAAAGAGAAGAGTCACCGTACACAGCATCCAAGCGCTCTTTGATTTCACTGCGCGATTTCCCTTCCAAAAACAAGAATCGAATCACCGACCGATATTGCTCTTTTTCCATTTTTCTAAAATCCGCAGACACACCCGCTTCTACCCGCAGTCAAAACAAAACTAGAAATCCAATATGGCTGAAATTTTGACAATAGCCGTCTACAAGGATGTACTACACAATAATAATTTTCTCTTACGATACTGCCGTCATCGGGCGGTGAGGTTAAGTACTTATCGGACTGCCCTCGCATATGCAAATCTAAACGTGTCTCAGAAGCAGTATTTAAGCTGCATTTCAAGAGTTTGAAAAGAGTAGTAGCTGACTTAGTTCCAAGTTTATGCTGCTCGTATGAAATTAGCTCTCTAGCTGGTGTTAGATACCTTTCAGTTTATACTGATATTTCTTGGCTCGGCTTTGCTGTGTGCAACCGATTTAGTGTTAGTTAAGCTAAAGGAGCCAGTCATTAGATATTTTAACTTATTAAGTGACTTATTACATTCTTATTTTCTGTTCAATTTTACATTAATCACAAGTGGTGGTGATTAGTGAGCATGAAGTGCATGCATCTGTTTGAATTTAAAGGTTATTTAAAACCTTTCTTCTGCAATATTTATTCTTAAAGACATAATGAAAGTTCGCTACTTCGTCTTCGATATAGAGTCAAAGTTGTATACTACCAAAAAAACCCAAAGACTCTATAATACAACCACCAAAAAGCGACATTGCAAAAAAATGTATATAGCTTTTGAAACATTTAAAAAAAAATTGCTGCCTTCAAGGAAGATTTTTCCATATTATTAACTATTAGTAAATGACTGCTACAAAGTACATAAATGCTCTGGGATTTAATCTACTTAATACATATATGCTCTAGGAAAGTATATAAATGCTCTTTAATTTTTAATGGTACTCCCAGTTTATTTCTTCTCATGTTTAAACCATTGTTGTAACCTTTCTCTCTCATATGTTTTAATTTTAATCAATTTTTCTCCAAACTCTTCTAATAAAACTTGGGATTTGATTCCCTACCAATACATCTTTCACAGGAAGAAAACCCAGAAAATGTTCATTAATGTTGCATTCAAATCCTGCTTCTGATTGATCAATGGAAACATATCTTACTGAAAATGTCATTTGTTCAACCTTACTTGAATTACAATCAAGAATAACCAAATAATATTTCGCTTTTTGAACTTGCTTTACAATATAAGACTATCCTGTAACAGTCCAATTATTTTGTTCCGAGTGTAATATATTATTTTGTTCCGAGTGTTCTAAATATACTGCTATCTTTTCTTCATTATTGCGGATTTTACAAACATGCTCCTCAATTATTGGGTCAAATATACTCACAAAGCTTGTTGCTTGTAACCTGAAAGACTAGAGAACTTTCAACCAGCAATTTAATAACTGACATTAGGTGTAAAATTACTTCATGCAAATGTTTAATTTCAGAATTAATCAATCTTTGTTCAGCTTAATCTGTCATCTGACAAGTTTCCAACCTTTGTTTTAGCTCTATCCATGATTTCAAATTATTTACATGAGTTTTCGAGTCTTCACGTTTTCTTAATATCTCATCAATATTTTTCCAGTTTCTATAACTCTCACAGAGTTGGCAACTCTCCTGATTTAGAATTTTAGACCGTTCTTCCGCCAACCCGATTTAAAATATATTTCTCCCGACTTTCTTTTATTCTTAAAATTTCTCACGATTTTTATGTAGCTTGGCTTAAAACTTCGTTATTTGCATCTCGAAAAAGTGATTTGGGGTGTCTGAAAGCACCTGGCTTTTCGCTAGACTTGCACAGAAAACCAAAGTAGTATCATCAGTGAGAAATTATGGCAAGTTTCTGCTTTGTGAGTGAGAACACGTGTTTTTCTATGGAAACAAAGGACCAAAAAGTTATTAAAGCAGAATGTACTGTTTGCATTTAAGAATTAGTAACTGAACTTTCAGATATTAATTAGTAAGATTTGAAGTTTTCATTATTAAAAAAATCTATTTTTATCACTTAAAAATCTTTTTGTCCTTCAAAATAAATCTCCCGATTTTTGAGTATTGTAGGTTGGCAAACATGCTCTCATTTAAAAACAAACTCAATTCTGAATTACAAAAAAGTCTGCAACAGAGCACAGAATCTTTTGACAACGAATATATCAGCCAACTCCTGACACTTGTTCTCCATTTTTTTAAATTCTGTGATTCTGAATTTAAATTCGTTGAGTGAACTTAGAATACTGCAGGTACAACAAACATTACTAATTTACCTTAAAAAAGCACTTTTCATATTCACTATACTGTAAATGTTACACAAACTCTATCACTACCAGAATCCAAATGGACCCGGTTTTTGCACAAAAAAAGCATTGTTTTAAATCTGACTCTCTTTTATCAGAGTGTGAAAAAGGCTTGTTAAATCCTGTCAGTGGCAGGCACATATTTCTCACTTTATGTCTGACAGTCGCATATACAAATACCCATTACCCAGAACTTGGAAGCTTATCTGTTCTTGTCTGCTGTGCAGTTCAAAATATAGGAATGGCCTGTCAATTCCTGTTGCATTTAATTTTACTATTCCTTTATTTTATAGATTCAGGCAATCGGAATATATTTTTTACTTCAGTTGGTTTTGCCACCCTTATATTTTGCCGCCATAAGCAGTTGCCTACCTTGCTTACTGTCTAGGGCTGGCCCTGTTACGTGGCAATTCAGGTATGCACATGGCATGTCTATTTCGGACGAAGCACAATATTTAACTGTACAATGCCAAGTTTTTGCAATTCTCTGATGTTATTTTAAAGCAAAAACTGATTGACATGTACATAGGTAGAATAACAGTGCAAAAAAAGAGCATTTCCTGAAAAAGGTAAATGTTTTATTACCAATGTTTCTTGCTTTTCTAATTTTGATTGATTAATTGTTCCTGTTTGAAATTTTTAACACACAGCCTTTTTGGCAAATTCTGCTGCTTTTTACAAATTAGCTTGGAAAAAAGTTAGTTGCCAATGAGCCTATGAATGTTCTCCAAAGTCAGTAATGAATTCACAACTTTTTGCTGGGTGTGCAGATAATCAGAAATTACCAAATAACTCTCCTTAATATCATATTTATCTAACAATTACAATGGAGCAAAGACTATGCCTAAGCACTGGTCCAGCACATATCTAAATCTGTTCAGGATATTTTAATAAAAAATTACATAATCATATTCAAAATTATTCTTGAGCTAATATATAAAAACATCTCAAAACTTTAAAACAATACATGTCATAATATTTTACATACCTTAAAACATATTCATCTAAAAGCTCATCTGATGTGTTTAATTCTGAAAGTCTTAGTCTCAGTGCTGCAAGCATATCAAGATTCTTGTTCCTAGAAAATAGTTCCAATTTTAGTATTTCTGTTTTATTATTTTTCCTTACAGAACATTCTTGGGAAACACTGTGAAATGATTGTATAGAACAGCTTAAAATTGATCAGTTACCTTTCTATATTATATACTGGGAATTTTTCCTTAAATTTCACAGCCTTTTTAGGTTTGACTTCTTGTTCATTTATTTTAGAACAAAGCAAATTTGTTGCAGTATTATGTGCAAAGTGAAATGGCACACTAAAAATAAAAAAAATATACACACTTATTTTAGTTGCAATGACATGGTTGTTACATAAATTCATAATGGAATCTCATATGCAAACTGCATATTCTAATAAACATACATGAAAAGAAACATAATATATTCCACTGTTTTATCACATAAAATTTGCACCACATATTACAGATTAAAACATAATTTAAGATAACCTATTTAATTAGGTGAAATTTCTGTATGCTGAAGTATATTAAAAATACCACAAAATAATACTAACAATAAAAAATAACAATGTATTTGTACAAAAATAACACAATGATATAAACTATTACATTTATGCTTTTATTAGATTCTTATTAATTAACAGAGTAAAATAGTTTTCACTTTTGCCAGCCAGCTAATGATTTGGCTCTGCAATCATGAAAATTCTTATCAAGTTCTCAAGAAATAAGTACTTTCTTGAGTGCTATTCCAAAATGCCTTCCAATATACTGCTTCAATAATTTATATTAATTTAAGATGCCTACATATGCAATTAATTAATATTCATAAACATACATACATGACTTGGCTAATTAGAGGATTAAAAAAATCTCACAAAAGAATATGGTGGTATAAAAATGAAATGACATTCGAATATCCCAAAATATATGATCTGTAATAAAAAGAAAATTATATCCAGTTAATATATATCATTTATTCAGATAAGTGCCCATCATCTTAAGCAAATAAATGAATAAAACTAGGAAACTGAGCATAGTCCAAGTGTTAAAAATATGCATGCCCTGATTCTTGTCTATTACCCCATAAATCATCATGAAATTTTAATATCTCCATGCAGATCTGTTACTACCAGGGTACACACATTACAGCGTTATTCAGGGTATTATAATCATATATATATATA
>KK122159.1:111182-141423 GCA_000611955.2 Stegodyphus mimosarum
TGAGCCTTATATCTATATATATATATATAAGGCTCAGTTATTATTTATATATATATTTATATAAATAAAAGACATATTAAAATAGTTGCAAATTTTTGATACAACGATTTCTCTTATCAACTCAAAAGCATCCAAGCTAATTTTCAAATACATGTGCTACTGCATTAGTTTTCTAAACAAACCTATTTACCAATAGTTAAAATGCACCATAATATAACTTTTAAATGCTTTTTCAGCATAACTCTTAAGTTTTAAACTGTTTATCTCACCAAGTGCTTTAACACGAAATTATTGTATTTAGTTGTATGTCCCTGTCAGTATTTTGAACAGAGGATTCAGAAATTTTTTCCACTTAGCTTTCATCTTACTCTCTGAATTTGTCAAATTGATTCTTGAAAGGATATAAACTTCAAGGTTGTTGGTTCAGCTCTTCAGAATCCTAACCAAGAGAATTCATACTCCTCTCTCTTGGAGATATGAAGAGAGGGAAATGCAGTGGAAAGACAATTTACCCTGAAGATTCAATCTCTTATAAAACACTGAGAAGAAAGTATAAGGCTTCATTAGGGCTAATGAGAGTGAATATCTGTGGCACATAATTGCTTCATTGCTTTTCATTCTATGGTTCAGCTTCAGTCACTAATTACACTATAATAGCATTCAAGATATAGTCAATGCTTGATTAACTAAAAGCAGATTAACTGCACCCTATCTTTAAAAAAGGGAGGCATGAATTTTTTTGTTTATTGTGGAACAAAGGTAAATTTACTTTCATGAACCATCAGAGTAAAAAAACAATCTACAGAAAAAAAGGTGCAACACATGATGTCTTAGTAACTGGGATCCGTTTCTATTCACGGTAGTGCAATGTTTAATTGTACTTAATCCTGAATATATGTATAAACACTGTACAGAAAAAAAAAAAAAGTCATGTCCTAACCCACTATTTTATAAGAGTTTTGACCCCAATGATATTGTATAAATTCATACTGTTTTTCAATGACATTTATAAATTAATGTGTTCATTTTTAATGAAAATTTACTCTTTAAATTGCTTGAAAATTAACAGCATTTTTCTCTTATTACAATATGGGTTAATCTTATTAAGAATTCTCAGATTAACTATGATTTTGAGTTAAATGAAAATTCAGTATTCAGAAATATCTTAATACATCAAGAGTTATTTTTACATTCTGCAATTTCTCATCCCTTATTTCCTTTTTAAATATATTATTATAAGCCTTCAATGAGCATTAGAATCTCCCAATTTATATTATGTAGGTTAACAGGAAATTTTATTCCAAATATACAGAAACTCTCTCTTAAATAAGTTAGAGCAAAAAATAGTATTGAAAAACAAATACCTCCTTTCTAAATTTTTGTACGCCTTTGGAACAGACTTGTTGTTTAATGCGGTGTGTTTTGAATGACTAGCATCACTTCCAGATATAGGAGGAGAAGAATGAGTACGTAAACTGGAAGACTCACGTACAGAATCAGCAGACTTCACCAGTCTTTTGCCAGAATCTTTATTCTTCTTCTTAATAGGCAATGGGGCACGATACTAAAATATAATCAATATTAACAGAGAGCAATATTTTAATCAATCCTCTACAATTTTTTTAACAAATAATTTTACTGATAAAACTGTCTGCAAACAGCATTAATTTTATGTTAAAAATTGTTCCTCACTGAACATTACGTTGAATTGTTAACTTTCACACTTTAACTAAATAAAATGTTCACTGAATACAAGACAGACAAAGAATTTAAGAAAACATTGAACAAGCATGTTTGGTAATATGTTCAGAATATTCTACATCAATAGATTTTTTCTTTTTTAAAAAAAGTGTTCATAATGTCTTAAAAATATCTTGTATTATTTTTTTTCAAGTTGGATTTATAAAGATCATCACAAAGTAATCATACAATCTAAAATGATGCAAACTAAATTTGCTTAATATTTTTTACTTTAAAGACATACGAGAAGGAAAATGCTACTGTAAATATCAAATAAATGAAAGCAATTTATAAGATTATTTTCTCATCAACTTACAAGCTCATGTTCAAAGATACTTTTCATTTTAAAAAGCAATTCACTTCTATGCAGTATTACTCCACATGCAGTAACATTTAAAAATATCTAAAAATAAAACGGATTTTGTTATGAAATGCGACTTCGAAAATAATGCTTTGAGGTGACGAAGGGTGTTGTTAAGTGGTATATAAAAGTATTCTGCTGGTACAGTAGAAGTCCATTAGTCCGGCATCCAACAGTCCGGAATGCCCGATAGTCCGGCATCGCTCTGGAAAATTATAAAAATTTTGGTTTTCTCCAAAAGTGTGTCTTTAAAGCAAATAAAACCGCTCGAGAGCTATTCGGAAGTTTTCGGGGTAGTTCGAGATCATCCGGAAGCGCTCGGTATTGTTCGGAAACAATTAGCGGCCGGCTAGTCTCAGCTGTCACAACAAATTCAGGTGCAGTGCAGCTCCGTTAATCAATCACGAAGCGTCTTCGCCATTTTTTTGTGCGTTGTTGTTTTGTGTCCTTTCACATCGCAGTAAACGTAACTTTTGAAACTGTTTATAAAAAAAGTGATTTTCGTTCTAACTGTACAGTGACCATGTTTTCAAAACCTAAGCCTTCGAGTTCAAAAGGAGAGAAACGAAAACACGTAACACTGACTCTCAATCAGAAACTAGAAATCATCAAACGGCTAGAAAAAGGCGAGAATAGAAATGTTTTAATGAATGAGTTTAATATTGGCTCATCAACTATTTATGACATTAAAAAACAAAAAGATGAACTAATGAAGTTTGCTTCTCAATCGGTAACAACTGAAAAATTGGCTTCTAGAAAAACATTAAAAAAACCAAAACTGGAACAGCTAGATAGTGTATTGTTCAAATGGTTTAGTGCAGTACGTTCTGAAGGAAAGCCGGTAACAGGGCCAATGATTGTTGAAAAGGCAAAGAAATTCGGCCAAGATTTAGGAGTTGCTGAAAGTGAATGTAATTATTCTGATGGTTGGCTCAGAAACTTTAAGTTTCGGCATGGAATTCGAAGACTTGATGTAACTGGAGAAACCCTTTCAGCAAACCAAAACTCTGCAGAAAAATACAAAGACGAGTTTGAGAAAATCGTGGCTGATAATGATTTAACACCTGAACAGATTTACAATGCTGATGAAACAGGGCTATTGTGGCGATGTTTACCAACATCTACACTAGCTGGGGGAGGAGAAAAAGCAGCCAAGGGTTTTAAAAAAAACAAAGACAGATTAACCGTTTTGCTATGTGCTAATGCGTCTGGAAACCACCGAGTGACCCCTTTTGTGATAGGTAAATCTGCAAAACCCAGGGCTTTTAAGAATGTTACACACTTGCCTGTCCAATACGATGCTCAATCAAATGCGTGGATAACTGCCGCCCTCTTTAAAGACTGGTTTTTTCACCACTTTGTGCCTGAGGTCAAGGAATCATTCAAAAGCCTTGGTCTACCAGAAGATACTAAAGCCATCCTTCTTTTGGACAATTGCAAAGCCCATCCGCCAGTAGATGAGTTAGTTTCTGGAAATATTGTTGCTACTCTGCTCCCACCTAACGTAACATCTTTGATTCAACCCATGGACCAAGGGGTTATTCAAAATTTTAAATGCTTTTATAGAAGGTCTTTTATTCAAGGCCTGTTAAATGCCGACTGTGACGTGACTGATTTTCAAAAAAAGTTTACAGTAAAAGATGCCGTCTATGCTATTGCACAGTCTTGGAACCAGGTAAAAAATACAACACTCCAAAAATGCTGGAGAAAACTTTGGCCAGCTGCAAACCCTGCATCTGACCTAACTCTACAGACTGATGAGGAAGAAAACCATCAAGACGCTCTGACCAAAGTTTTGGATGTCGTTAGAAGTACTGACAATCCCTTGAAAAACCTGCCTGAAGATGAGGTAGAGGAGTGGCTTTTAATCGACGAGAATGAGCCTGTTGAACAAGAACTAACCGATGAGGACATTATCAACATTGTAGTAAACCCTCAGCCTACTCAAAATCTTGAAGAAAATGACTCAGATGCCGAAACGGAAGAAAAGGAAAAAATCAGCTGGGCAGAAGCTGCAGAATCACTAAATAAGTTTATCTCTTTTGCTGAGGCTAGTACTAGCTACAGTGCTTCAGAAATTATTGATTTCCATATCATTAGAAATAAATTTTATACTAAACGCCAAAAGTCAAGAAAACAAAAAGACATTCGTGACTTTTTTAAATCTAAGTGAAATATGTTTTACAGTACGTGTACATACATTATATGAAATGTAAAATAAACTTTGTTGTATGTATTTGCATACTGTATTTTTAGTTTAATTATTAACCTAATTGTTCTTATAATTACTGCCCGATAGACCGGAATTTTCGGTAGTCCGGCACCGAGCCGGTCCCGAACGTGCCGGATTATCGGACTTCTACTGTATCAATTTTTAACAGTATGTATTGCTATATGAATGTGGAGTTCGCTAACATGCATTTTATCCATGGGGCTACAGATAAAAAAGAAGTAGGCATTCATAGTAGAGCTTGGAATCATTTTCTGTGCCTCTTTTGAATAACTACTCCAATTCAGATACAATCCTATGAATAAAATCCATGATGATGAGTTCCATATTAGTGTAACAATGCACACCACTTGATATTTGCATGGGAAATGACATTTACGATAGCAAAATGCTTTTAGTTATCACTTAACATTGCACTGTACCACTCTAAAGCCCCATTTCCACATACACACATTCATTAAAAATCAGCTTATTTTGGTTCCTCTACTCATCTTTATATTTTTGCCAGATGCTTTTCAATTACCCACATTTTTAATTTAAAAAAATGCAAGAAAGCATAAAGCCCCATTAAGATAAAGAAGACATACTTTAACTCTTGCTTTTAGCCTCTCTAACGCTTCTGAATTAGGAGGCGTGTTAGGTAATCTACTTTGTTGTTCAAGACACCAAGCAATGTGGCGATCAGCTGCTTTCTGACTAAAACACCTTGAGCATGAAGGACATTGTTCATAACCTATCAAAAATAAGGAATTATTGATTAGGAATACATAACATGATTAAAATCACACAACACAATATCACATGAATGATAATTAAAATTATACACAAAATCAAGGTTTTCTAATCTTGGGACATTCTCTTCCTTTCTCACAAAAAAGGCAGACATTCATTCTTATCCTTCTCAAAAAGTAAATGTTACAATTTGCATAAAAATTTACTAATAATCAAAAATACAGATGCAGTAAAATTCTGATAATCTGCATACTCTGAGACCAAGGATAGTTAAGAATTATGAATTTTGTAAATTATAGGTTATGTCTTTCTAAGTTTTGTTTATTTCCCCCTTTTCCAGATTGTACATTAAATTTAAACTGTTTGCACACAGATAATTGACTTAAATAGACTCATTTCCTAAAAGAGCACTTGAGTAAGTTTATACTATATAAGCTTTATATTTTTAAATTATATAAAAAGAAAATATCATTACAAGGCAAAAACAAATGCAAAGGGAAGAGTTTTTTGAAAAAGTAAAGAACATTTTCTGTAACTCCAAAGGAGAAAAGTGCTTATTTGGGTACCTTCATGCTTATTTCAATGAAGTATAGAGTGCTATTTTTTTTTAAATGCTTTTTCCATACAAAATGTACATATTTCTCAGTTTTTTATGCTGTTGTTCTTCCCATGCATACATCACTTATTTTTATTTATTTATTTTGGAATTGCACAAAAGTTCCAAAATGAGAAGAAAAAAATTAGGTACATGTGTCATGTTAGGCAGGTAGATATTACACTCTTCGTATTTAGAAATGATTATGGCATTAGAAATATCTATGACAGAAAAATTCAGAAGCATGACAATCAGAAAAAATTTTCAATTCATTTCAGAAACATTCACTGCCCTTTACTTGTTTAAAAAACAAAGTTCAAATTTTGCTGAACACAAAACTGCAGTATGTGCTCTATCATTGCGTTAAAATTCTGAAATTCCTGGAGGAGGGATTATAATCTGAAGTCATACTGCAAAAATTTCCACAGAATTGGAGGCAGTCTGGGGTGGTGGTGCATACCTCAGTTGTCACATCAATAATTTTTGGTAACAGCAAGTGTTACTACATTACTTTTTGACGAAATGATCATCATATATTTTTTTGTATATATATGTATGATATATATTTTTTTGCAAATTCTTGGTAGGGTGTAGATAATGAAAAAATACCATACATTGGTTAGAAAAGGTGGAAAAATTTCCTTTATTTGAATCCCTACACCAAATCTGCCAATACATTCCACATGCATAAGTGAATTAATAACTGTACAAAGGACTAGGCTTGAAATTTTGGTTTTATTAAAACAAAGTTCTTATTCCTTAGCTCCTTTTTATACTTTTTTGAACACCAGAAAAATCTTATGATGAGTTGTTTTTAAAATATCTCCTCATTCATGCCAATGTAAACACATTTGTTATACAAAATTTGAACAAACCACCTACAAGGTGAATTTAAATTGAAATGCAATGTCTGAACACTTGTAAACAAATGAATTCTTGACATACACTACATTAAATTTAAAATTAATATTAACAGTAAAATATGCATCCAAAAAGTAGATGTTTATCTAAAGCAAGAATTTTTCTGAGATTCATGCTGTGTACTCAAAGGAAGTACTGCCACAGGTGCAAAAAAAAAAAAAAAAAAAAAAATGCAAATTTCAAAAAAAAAAAAGTTTTTTTTTTTAAAAGCTAATTTCATAAAGAAATAAGTTTTTTTTGTTACAAACCTTATGTATATTTCTTAAAAAGTTCCTGGTACTTTTCCATTACAGAGACACCAACTAATAATGATGTACGTTTGTGATATATGCACACACATTGGTGTAACTTCAATAGAAAAATACAAAGTTTTTTCCACATACATGCAAGAAAAAACTAGCACAAATCTACCATACTGAATTTTCTGAAAAATAAAATTTTGTTTACATTCAAAACTGAGTATGGATTACAGGCATTTACAGATTACTGAAATTCTAACGCAATACTCTTTTCCAAATTTGGTAAATTGCTCTTTAAATAAAATTCATATTACATTTCTGCAGACATGTTTGAAATCTAACTTTTCCTTACATACATTTCCAAAAAGTATGTTATTTTGGTTTTTTTCTTAGAAACTATTAAAAAAAAAACCCTCATATTTGCTTATTAGCCACACCCCTGATAAATTGCCAAAGTGTATTCTTGGCAATTAGGTAAAGTAATATGTCGTCAAAATAGTTTTGTGGTAACCCATGATTTCACCAAAAAGTATTTTATGTGGTTACTCAGGTGCACACAGCAAACATTCCACTACCTTACATCTAGCAACCTCTCGGGAGAAGAGTGAAAAAGTGCTAAGCGCGCTTTTTTGATTGCTAAACAGTTGCCAGATACTACACAGATAATCAGAAAGTAGCAAATAAATTAAATATAAGAGATACCTGATAAGTCTGATCTATATGAAGAAGTTGAAAGTGATATTACTACATTTTTATTTATTTAATCAGCAGTCTTTTTAATTCGTATTTAATCAACTTTAAATGTTTCTTCCTGTGTTTGCATATACAGTACAATTCCAATAATCCAAACTCTGACTATCCGAATCGCTTTCAGAAATTTTCAGAATCAATCGAAGTAGAGAAGGAAAAGAAGAAAAAGGAAAAAAGAAGCTCAAGAAAAGGAAAGGGTAGAGACAGGAGAAGACAAGGATGACATGCCACTTGAGGAATTAAGAAACATTCTTTTGAAAATTCCTGGATGTTCAGAAGTTGGTGCAGCAGAATGGATACAGCAGAATGGATGGTGTGTCATTCGCCACACCCTGGGTTTCAAATTCCAAATGATGATAAACTCATTGAAAGTATGAGAGAAGAAAGTGTCAAGGAAGAAGATGACCTTCTTGTCTAAGTAAACACTGAACTATCAGCCAGTGAAGTTTTTGCTGGCCTTGAAACTGTGTTGAAGTGGATGGAGTGTCAGCTCGAGTGTGCCCTCATGCAACTTCTCATTGTCAAGCAGATGTGCAACTGGCTGCACAAAAACGGATGAAGACAGTCAAACACCTTACTTTGACTGAGATGTTCAGCAACACTTGTAAGGACTGTACAGTAGATTAAATAACATGTATGTAAAAGCGTTGCCTTTTCATTTCAATTGATTAAAACTTCTTTTTCTTTAAAAATAGTTTTTTTTTGCTCCCATTTTCAACATACAGTAATAATTAAAGTGTACTTAAACACTTTCTTCGGAAAAAATCCAATTATTTGAATGGGGTCCAGTCCCAACTGATTCGGATAATTGGAGTACTACTGTAGTGTGATTGAATGTAACTTCAACTTGTACTGTGAAAAGTACAACAGATTCTTCACTTGCCATGTTCCTAAAGTTACTGCTAATTAGCCAAGTTATTTTATGTCCATTGTGACAAGACAAAACTGCTTCTAGATACCTTCATAAGAAAGAACTACATCAATGTATTGTAATTTTTTTGTTATGTTTTTCTGTTTAGCTGAAATGTTCTAAAACAGGATCTTTTAAGGCACAACTTCATTTCAAGGACAAAAAAAATTACATGTAATAAATAAAGCAAGCAAAGGGTGAATATGAATAGTTACATCACACATTTTTTTTTAATGGCTGGGCACTTTATTTATTAGCCATTAGCCTTGCTCCACTACAAGGGCCAGAAGTGGTAGTCACTTCACTATGGAAGCAACTAATAGGTGGCCACTGTTGCCTCCTTTGAAAGAACAGACAATTACAGCCATGCCTTCTTTAGAATTTGAACCTGGGTCCATCGCTATGGCAGTCAGGGTCACTAACCACTGAAAGAATCAAAAAGAACGGAAGTCATACTTTTCTTAAAACAGGACAAAGATCCACTTAGAGTGCAATCCTACTGACCAATTTGTTTAACACCAGCTTTAGGTATGTTCCTGGAGAGAATAATTTTAGGGCATCTGCAATATCATTTACAGAAAAATAGTATACTACCTCCATCACAATATGGATTTCAAAAAGGATGCTCTACAGTGCATGCAATCTACAACCTGATTTCATCACTGCAATCGAATAGGAACGAGCATTTGCACTTGATTTTGCTCAGCATCGATATACAAGGAACCTTTGACTGTCTCAGAGATATCATTGACCTCATTCAAAGTTATCTGCAAGATCGTTATATCCAAGTGACTTTAGATTCAGAACAATATCAAGAATTAGAAAAAGGTTGTCCTCAGGGATCTTGTCTTGCTCCCCTTTTGTGGATGATAGTAGCTGACTCTCTTTTGTGACAGTTTGATGGAAAGTCATATTGTAAACTCATAGCTTTTGCAGGTTATTTTATGTTAATTGTAAAAGGTAAATAAACTGGGCATTTCTTCTGCAGTTCAAGCTTATTTGGAAATTATAGAAAATTGGGCACGAAGGCACAAAGTAATTATTTCTACCAGTAAAACTCAAGCAATGTTGAAAGGGGCATCTAAACCCCTCAAATGTGAACCACCTTTAAAATTGAAAGGCAAATCTCTTAAATTTGTAGGAAGGTTGAGATACCTAGGTCTCATTATTGACTCCAAACTTTCTTGGATGACTCACTTGAAGGCAATCAGAACAGAAGTAATGTCACTGACAATTCAAATGAAACAAACAACAAATAAGAATTGGGGAATCTTATCGCAGATTTTAAAAATATGGTACTTAACGGTTATAGAAAGAATAATCTTAATACTGTTCAGCAATACGGGCTTACTCTCTTACGACACATGAAAAACGACTTTGATAATTTCTATTCAAAGATGTTTTCTTCTAATGGTCAGTTGAAGTTATAGAACAACTTCCAAAGATGCTTTGTAGGTGTTGTCCAGCATTCCTCTGTTGGACTTGACAGCAGAAAGGGAAGCGGTGCTGGCTCAAGTCTTGCGTCTTCATCTAGAGAGTAAACTGTGGAATATTTCATACGGTCCTTTTAGTTATGAAATTAGGAGCACAGAACTTCTGTGTCATCCAGCACAAAATGACATTTCATGTGCAGTAACAACAACCTTTTCAAATGAGTCAAAAAGTCAATTTCAGATTTACATAGATGGCTCTCATTCGGAACAAGTAACAGGATGTGGACTATGTCTAATTCACAATGGCAAACCAATACATAAATGGCATCTAAGACTGAGACCAGCCAACTCTATTCTTCAAGCTGTCTACTTTCATTAAAAAAAGCAGTACATTTTTGAAGTCAATTTCCATCACAAGTGGAAATTTACAGTGATTCACTTTCTAGTCTGGACGCCATGGGGGGGGGGGAATTCAAGAAATCCAATAGTAGCAGAGATAAAAATCCTTCTTAACTTTCCTGCCCCTTCTAGACCCTTATTGAGCTGGGCTCCCACTCATACGGGGATTTATGGCAATAAGTTGGCAGACCAGTTGGCAAAAGAAGCAGTAAGAGGGAATAATCTTCCTCAATATTCATTACCTTTTCCATTTTCTTATATTAAGAGATGTACAAAAGAGAACTTACTCTAGCAATTGAAAAAAAAAGGGGGGACACTCCACAATGGGCAGAAGAACTTTTAAATTTTTGCCAAAGGTCTCAGAAACATTTTTGGTTTCATCTAAAGTGCAGTCAACTTTTCTCACAGGACATGGTCCTTTCCGTCGTTTTTATTCAGATTTCATCTCAAGGAAGATGACAAATGTCACTGTGGAACTATTGGGTCTCCAGACCATTTTGCTTTTTCTTGCCTACTCTGAATTTCATCTGCAAAGACCATCAGACTTATACTGGAGTGAATGGACCCAAACACTATTAAAACAACAAATTCTTCAGCACAGATAAACTCAAATTTTAAACATTTGCAATGACATGTATACATTTCCAACAACCTTCGCATAATATTTGCACTATGGGTAGCATGACCTACTCCTTTTCTGATTTTTTTTTTCCCATTTGACATGTTGTAATTATAATTGTGTGTTTAATGCATGGAATATTTAGGACTATTAAGTATTGGATGTACTCTGCACTTCCACGTGGGAATAAGTTCTGTGGGTATTTATAACTTACTGAAGCATTTGGGAACTGTCTCTTTACAAGTTAATATTATAGCCTTTAATAATGAATATTCTTATTATATTATAACTATAATTTTGTTCTTTTTTTATTATTTTTGTCTTATTATTATTATATTATTTTTGCACTATTATAAGTCAATTACAATTATTGTTTCCTGGTGAACTGGAATATTCTGACCGTGATAAAAAATTCATTACAGTTCTTGGAATAAGTGCATTTTAAGTAAGAACAAGAATTTGGAACTATATCTAATTATTTTGTCAGTTATAATGCTTCCTTGTTATTAGAGTTATAATTAAATGTATGAAATATTTCGGTCTATTGAGTTTTGATAGAATTGGTGAATGCCTTTTCTGTATTTGATAGAGTTTAGTGTTTTGTATCTGCCCATAGGAATAAAATAAGGAATAAACTAGGAAACTGAGGATGTTTTGTAGCTTTTTATAGAATCTGGAATTATAACAGCCTTATACAGAATAACTTCTGTATATCATGTCCATGACAATTGGGTATAAGTTTCTGTTTTCCAGTAGCTATTCTTAACTATTTTAAGCATTGTGAACTATTACAGCCAATTCAACTTCAAGCTGATTCATTTTATTTGCTGGAAAATTGGAATAGACTAACTGTAATAAAAAATTAGTTGCAGTATTTGAAACATTTGCATTTATATAATATGGTTAATTGGTAAATATACTAACTGTAATGAAAAATTAGTTGTAGCAATTGAAACATATGCATTTATATGGTATTGGTATACAATATGTACTGAATAATTTTTGCATTTCATGTCTGTTACAATTGGAAATTGGTTCCTGTTTTTCTGCAGATGTTTTTAATTACTTCAAGAAATTGGGCACTATTATAGCCATTCTATAAGCATGATTAGCTATATTATATATGATAGAATAAATATTAGAACTTTTTTTTGGGGGGGATATGTGCTCTTATATTGTAGGAATACGTGTCAATTTGTATAGACCGGAACTGTTTAACAAAATCTGTCGTTTTGTGCTATTTAAAATTGTACAGCAAAAATTTAATATTTTAAATGTAATAAAAAATTAGTTGGTTTTTTTTTTAAACATGTATATTTGTAGTATGATTGATTGGTAAATATTCTAACTGCAATGAAAAATTATTTGCAGCATTTGATACATATGTATTTATATGGTATGACTGATTGGTACATAATATGTGCTGAATAATTATGTATTTCATATCTATTGTAATTGGGAATTAGTTCCTGTTTTTCACTAGATGTTTTTAACTACTTGAAGAAATTGTGCAATATTGTAGCCATTTTATAAGCACAATTAGATACACGTAATTGAATAGGAATAAATTATAGCATATTTTGGAATATGCTTCATATTGTTGGAACACCTGTCAATTTGTATAGACTGGAATTGTATAACAAATCAGTCATTTTGCACAATTTAGAATTGTATCGAAAAAATTTAAAAATTAGTTTTCTTTCTTTCTTTTTTTTAATCTGGGAGCCAAGTTATTATTTACACAACATTTGCTTCCGTAGATAATAGCAAAATAGTGCACATATTACCATGAACTTCTCAACTGCAATTTCTTGATTGTTTTGTGGATAACTGCGATACAGTGTGCAAACTCCTATACACACATAATGAGGTGTGCAAACTGCTAAGGGTATGAAGTTATGACGTATCGAAGTGGACAAGTGTTTATGTGAACAATGAACTTAACAAAAGTGTACTTTGAATTTATCAAAAGTTAACTTTTAGAATCCAGTTTACATGAACATAGAATTGTCTACACAACATCATAAACTTTGGGCTATGGAACTATTAAATACCTGAACTGATGTGATTGACCTACTCTGTGGATAACTGCAACAATAGTACGGACACACATCGTTAGGTGTGTAACTGATAAGAATACGAAGTTATGACATATTGAAGTAGACATAAGTTTAGAGACTGGTTAATATAAGTTCCACTCTATACAGCATAGATCCTGTCCATGACAATATAACGATTAACTGATTGTTTATTTTTTTTCATATGGATTATTACGTAACAATTATTGTAAAGATGACATTGTCAATTTAGTATTGTAATATTACTATCATTTATTCAGTGAATGCTGCTGGCGGTGGATGGTAGATTCTTTTTCCGTAGCATGGACATAACTCTGATTGGTATAGAACCTTAGGTCGGAGGTCCATGAGATGGCGTTTCAGTCACTAACCACTATACAGGCTGGGTGACATACTACGTAAAATTAAATCCTAACATATTAAAAATAATATACTGCTTCGGTACTTATGTGTTAATGGATTTAAAAAAATCACCAAAGAAAAGAGTGAACAGTTGCAGACCTCGAGATCATAATACAAATTAATTGTAACTGCAACCATATGATGTCACTCAGTTTTAAGAACATCTACAAGCTGCAGTTTTAAAAATAAAGTGTTTTTTCTTTTCTTTTTTAAGTTTACAGTTCAATCATGGGTTTATGGGATCTACCAAACAATAAAGGTGATGCTATTAGTTTTTTTTTATAAGAGTATAATATATTGTCGAGTAAACATCGCTGTTCCAATTTCATAGTTTGAATCCACATTCTAGACTTCATATGCAAAACATTCAGCAAGTAGGGAGCTCTTCAAAATAGCAGAACTAGAAATATAGGGGTACAATAAAACACAATTTGAAGTTGTACTTACTGGAGTTCTTGTAGTGCCAAATTGTTGCAACTTGGAAAAAAAAAAAGCTATTAATTATATCATACTACCAACAAAGTTAGACAATCCTCTGTTAACATGTAAAAACCATTTCTTCTAGGTAGTCAGCCTTTGGACTTATAAAATACAGAAGAAATAAAATTTCCATTTAAAACTTTTTGCATCAGTCACATTTCGAAGTAAAAAATTAAGATGTTCAACTAATTACTACCAGTGGTTAATAATTTACCATATTTGCTGCGGATGAATGGAAAAAATATCAGCCTTGATTTTGAAGATATAACATATACAAGAAAATAAATAATTCAGATACTGGTTGGAAAGGATCATATTAAAATTTAGGAAATTACCTGCTGGTATAGTCTTCTTAGGAGAAACTCCATTATTCAGAGCATCAGTCTGGTTCTTTTCACCTGAGGTTCTTCGCAAACTATTGCCATTTTCCTCCTTTTTCCCCTTTGAGTTTTTCTTTGTTTCCTGATAAACACAAGCACTGTAATTGATAAAATCACTTTAAAATATTAACTTGAAGAAATTCAGATAAATCTAAAAAATACGACATACTCTGTTATCATTTATTACTGGAACAGCACCAATTTCTTTTGCCCTTTGCAGAAATGAGTTAAATACAGTTCTATTGTTGGATTTTTTTGCTTTCTCACAAATTCTTTCATGACGTTGCTAAAATTAAAAACCGAAAATTACATCTAGAAGAAAAAGAAAAGTGCAAGCATATGGGCAAATTGACACAATCATAATATGTATAATATATACAATCACATGACTTTTTGACCAATAATATAATCATAAAAAGAGAAAGAGATGAGCCCTTTTATAAGTGAAATATAACAAAATGTTTACATAATGTAATAATTTATGTCAATGTTTTCAAAATAAAATAGGCGAAGCAAATGAATAAATAATTGAAGAATTAAATGGGGCATTTCTCCATTGGGATATGTTACACAGAATACACATTTATATCTAGCAGTATTACAAGTGAGTGATATATCTGCACAACTGCTAATGCACATTCCTCATAAAAATCTCAAACAATGATCCATGGTCATTCACTTTTCAACAATAACTGACTGAAGTTACTATATGAAGCAAACAGTGAATATACATTAAAATTTATCTCAAACTTTTCATGTGCAACTGATAAGCCGATATCACAAGAATGGAGGCCTCTATTCAACATTCAGGCAATCACTTCATTATATTCGCTTGGCTATCTCTAATAATATTATCATATAATACCATAATACTAACTGGCCAGCTCTACAATACATGAAGCAGCTGAAAATAAGAATAATGATTAAGTTCCACATCCGGAAGTTTCAAAAGTTTACTTTTAAACGATAAATTTTAATATTTTTTTAAATATGAATTCCCTGTACCTCAATACACTTTTTACATTATTTAATGTGGAATTCAATGCTCTGAAAAAGTAATTTGAAAGTTTGCCCTTGAAATGCTCCATAATTGTGCTTTTCACGCTATCATCATCATTAAATCTGTTCCTATGGATGTTAAATTTCAGCATGAAGAATGGATAATGGCCACTTGGGGATAAATCTGGGCTTAAGGGGGATGCTCATGCTCCTTAAACCCATATCTGTTTACTAATTCTTCAGCACTGACCATAATGATGAAGAAGATGAAATTTTGAGCTCAGCATTCCAGACTTTTCTCTTTAATTTCATTGTGGAATTTATATGAAAAGACTTGCATAACATTCCCCATTAATGGTTGTGTTTCGTTTTTTTATCTCTCAGTTAAGATCCCTTGATAGCTCCCAAAATTTGTGGCCTTTTCTTTTCTTTTTTTGTTGATTACATCACATTTGCTTCATTGATGGTGTTTCACCTGCTCCTCTCCACTCCATCTGTTACAACTTGAACGCAAAATGATTGAAAGTTTTGTTTCTGCCAGTGGCAACAAGGAATCGAAAAGCAAACTTTGAAGTGAGCGGTCGGTCACTCGACTTCTCTTAATAAAATTTGATTCGAATGGGGAATTACCCTCCATCTTTTGATTTAAAATCAATCTTGAACTGTGTAATATAACAGATGTGTGTAAATAAATAGTCATTAAGACTTATTTTGAATTTGCAATTCGAGTCTGAATTGGATTTCGAAATCGAAAGCTCTCCCAAATAGAATCGCCAGCATTTTGAAATTCGTGGATTAGAAATAACATTTTTAGTGGTGCCAAAACCCGGGACCTTTACATTAGAATTTGGAAGATTTAGATGAATTACCTGTGAGCAGGTAAGCGATTACTGTTTTCTTTTAAAATATGGAAAAAAACTGAGTTTCTGCATGGTGATTTCTCAATTTTAAACATGGAACCATTAGAAAAATTAAAACAGAAACACACGAATGAATGCAGTAGCATTATGAAATTAATCACAAAAATAGAAACTTCGTTATCAAAAAATATTGAAAACACACACTGAAGAATTGCAGGAAATGGATGAAATAATTCGTGAAAGAGAAAACACGTTGAAAATACTGAATTCACAAATTGAAACTCAGTTAAATGATGCTAAAGAATTTGAAAAGGATATTTCGGGAAGTGATAAATATAATGAATAAATTAAGTCAGCAAAATTTAGAATTAAAATAAGATTAAATAAATGTAGTGAAGATTTATCTGTGAAAAATGCATCAGATGCAAATTCTTTGAACACAACTGTTTCTGAAATAAATTTATCATCATCAGCTATGAAATTGCCAAAGTTAAATATTCCAAAATTTTCAAGAGATGCAGGAAAGTGGTTAGAATTTTTTAAGAGTTTTCAAATTGCAATTGATCAAAATAAAGCATTAACCAAGACTGAAAAATTCACATACTTGAAATCTTTATTGAAAGAGTAAGCATATAATGTCGCTGAAGGATTTCAGTTAACCAAACAAAATTACGATTCTTGCTTAGAAATCTTAAAAGAACGCTTTGAAAAACCAGAGAAAATTATAAAATCACATATGAATAATCTTTTGGATATAGTAGAACCAGTTAAAAATTCTTCTAACTTAAATGCAGTAAGAAGATTACACAACGTTTGTGAAATAAACATTCAAAGCTTAAGTAATTTAGGTGTAACATTGGGTTTATATGGACACTTGTTAAATCCGATATTGCTGAAATTATTGCCTCATAATTTGATTCTCGAATATCACCAAAAGCGGGATCCAAAAGAGGAATCTGATGTTACAGGTTTAATTGCTTTCTTGAAAATAGAGATTGAATGCCACGAACAAATGTATGCAGTTAACAAACCAAAATCAGTTCAATCGAACGGAAGAATAAACATTTTGATAAACACAAAATTAATTTAAGTACGCAAACAATATTAAATCTAAAGTTAATTCCTCATCAGCTGCCGAATTATTAGTTCCCGTAAAAGAAGAGAATTGTATTTTTTTCAAAAATAACACACATAATAGCGAAAAGTGTAATATGAGCATAAACGAAAAACAAAATTTATTAAAAATGCAGGGAAAGTGTTACTTATGTTTAGCTAAAGGACACAGATTATCAGATTGCTCTTAGAAAAATTCTTGTGCATACTGCCATAAAAAACATAATACAGCACTTGTTGCGAAAAGAGAAAACACCTGAAACACTGCAATCAAAAAGTGTAGAAAATTCAGCGTGCAATCATATAAGCAGTGAAAAGAATAAAATATTTTTACAGACGGCGACAGTAGAACTTAAAAGTAAGTCCCTTAATAAATTAATTTGTTGTTTATTTGACAGCGCTAGTCAACGCTAGTATATTCAGAAACGACTAGCTAAACAGCTGGGATTAAAAGTCGTGGGAAGAGAAGAAATAATGATTCATACTTTCGGATCTCAGGTGCCTACCAAACAGAATTGCGCGCAAGTAGAAGTAAAAATAAAAAGCATTTTTGATAACCAGGAATTAATTATTGAGGTTTTGCAAATTGATGAAATATCAAATGCTGAGCTACACTATCCTACGGAAAATATTAAGGAGGTGTTAAAAAATAGGGGAATAATTTTAGCAGATGTTGATCACGAATCCTTAGATAACAACAACATGTCTTTACTGGAGCTGATAATTACTGGAAGTTAGTAAAGAGGAAAATTTGTTTGTTACAATGGATATTACATTAGTTACAATAGAAACCAAAATGGATTGGATTTTAATGGGAAAATTGTTTGATCATATTGATAAAAGGGAAAACGTAACTCATCCTGTTGCAGTGACTTCTTTATTAATTCACTCATCGAAGATTGAAAATTTGTGGAAATGAGACTTACTGGGCATTCGAGACCCTGTTGAAACAAAATGTAGAAAGGAAATGGAAGTTGCCTCGTTGAATCATTTTAACGAAACTGTTACCTTTAAAGAGGGAAGATACGAGGTTCAGTTGCCGTGGGTAACAGAAAAGGACCGTTTATGTCAAAATTTCGATATCGCTAAACAGCGTTTAAACGGTACAACACATCGGTTGATAAAAAAGGGCAAATTCGATGATTAAGAAAATGTTTGCACAGATTGGTTAAATGACGGAGCTATAGAAGAAGTCCATAAAGACAAAATGAATAATCAGTGTCACTATTTACCGCATAAAGGGGAATTAAAAAAAACTTTGACCACGAAATCGCGACCGGTATTTGATGCTTCCTGTAAAGAGAGAAATTCTCTTAATGATTGTCTAGAAAAAGGTCCAAATTTGTTGGCACAAATTTTCCTATAATTTTAAAATTCTGCAAGCATAGAATAGGAGTTATTTCAGACATAAGAAAGGCATTTTTGCAAATGTCGGTGAATAAGAATGATCGAGATTTCTTACGATTTTTATGGTGGAAGAACTTTGACAAGAAAGAACTTAAAGTCTTTACACATAAACGTGCTGTTTTTGGATTGAATTGCAGTCTCTTTTTATTGGCTGCTATATTAAACTACCACATTGATCTGAATTCGTCTGAACATTCTGAAACAGCAGAAAATTTAAAAGAATCATTCTATGTTCACAATTGCATCACATGTGTTCCTGATGAGGAGACGCTCGGTCAATTCATTGAGGATTCGAAACAAATATTAGATTCTGCGTCATTTGATTTGAGAGGGTGGGAGCACACTCCTCTTTTGAAATCTAAAGACAGTATAGAACCTACTCCAGTGCTGGGAATTTTGTGGGATAAGAAAGATGACAGCCTTTTCTGTGATGTGAAGACTGCTACTGACAAATCAGTGAATCTTTCTAGGATAAACATATTGTCTGCGGTACACCGCATTTTTGATCCAAAGGGATTTCTTTGTCCCATAACTCTAACACCAAAACTACTTACACAAAAGACCTGGTTGTTAAAAATTGGTTAGGATACAAATATACCTGAAGACTTAGGAAAAGAGTTCTATTTGTGGATTGATGATTTGTCACTTTTATCCTGTATTAGAATTGCAAGGGCTTTAGATGTAAATGGAAATGAAAGTCTTCATACATTATGTGATGCAAATAAACAAGCCTATGGATGTGTGATTTATTTAAGAAAAGAAACACGTGAAAACATATCGGTACATTTCCTTCTAGCTAAAAGTAGAGTGAGTTCATTAAGGAAAATGACCATGAATCATCTAGAATTGCTAGCCTGCTGTATAGGAGTCAGATTCGCAGCTCTTGCTTTACAAGCACTTAAATTAGAAAACGTTCCTAGGAACTATTGGACGGATTCGAGCATTGCTCTTTCTTGGATCCAAAGAGATGACCATTGGGCGACATTTGTCACAAATAGAGTAAAAGAAATACGAAAATTATCATCAAAATCTGAATGGTGTCATATTCCAGAAAATTCGACTCCCACAGATATAGCATCTCGAGGGTGTTCGATTAAGAGTTTTGTGAAATTTCAGTGGTGGCAAGGGCCAGAATGGCTTATGAAGAATGAAGAAGATTGGCCAACTAGTGAAGTGATTACTAACGAAGAAGAAATTACGAAAGAAAAGCAAAAGAACATTATTTTGACTTTGGCTAATATTACCGCTGAAAAATGGTACCTGAATTACTTTAAAATTGTGATAATGATTTCTTGGATTCTGAGATTCATATTCAAGAAATTTTGACAGAACCCTGAGTGTTGAAGAACTGATCAAAATTATTGAAGATGGTTCAACAAGAAGCATTCTCTAAAGAAGAACAGTTGAAGGGGCATTTTACTTTCGGTGATGGAGAAGGAATTGGAAGATTGAAAACGAAGATTTTGAGAAGACATGACAATGAGAACTTCTGGTGTCCCATTGTACTTGCATCCAAACATGAATTAGTAGAAAGAAAGATACAAGACTACCATTTACAACTTTTACATGCTGGTACTCAAATTCTTTTGACCAGTATTCATAAAAAATTTTGGATAATAAAAGGATGGAAAACAATACAAACAGTCATATCGAAGTGCGTTCGGTGCAAGAGACATTCGGCAAAAGCTCTTGATACAGTGCCTTGTCCTCTCCCAGAAGATCGAGTCAGAGATGCCTATGCATTTGAGGTGATGGGTGTCGACGTAGCAGGACCACTTTATTTAAAAGAAAATAGAAAGGCTTGGATCTTGCTTTTTACCTGCTGAGTTTACCGTGCGGTTCATTTAGAATTAATCGAAAGCTTATTGACTAATGGATTTTTTCTAGGCGAAGATTCACAGCATGAAGAGAACGGCCTAGAGTAATATACAGCAATAACGGCACAAATTTTGTAGGAGCAAGGAATCTACTCCAATGTGTTGAGTAGAACCAAATTATCAGAAGTTCTTCAACAATGAAAATTCAGTGGAAATTAAATCCACCAACCGCAGCATGATGGGGTGGCTGGTGGGCGAGACTGGGTCAGATGATCAAGAAATTATTGAGAAGGGTTCTGGAAAAAGCTTTACTCTCATATGTGATGCAGAAGCAAATATCAATTCCAGACCATTACCATACGAATTAGATGATTCCATCGATTTATGTGCACGGCTTCTATGTTTATTCAAGATGTTCGAACCAAGGATGTTCCAGGATAGTCTAGATAAAATCAACTTGTCGAAAAGATGGCGATACCAAAAAAAGTCACATGTGGAATTTCGTAAAAGATTTAGAGATGAATGAATATCTTGGACTGTTAATACATCGACCAAAGACTGTACCTTCGCGAACCATCAAGAAAGGTGACTTAGTGTTTGTAGAGGACGATAGAAGAAAAAGAACAGACTGGCCCATGGGTTGCGTAATCGAAACATACCCAGGAAAGAACAACAACATCAGATTGGCAAAAGTAAAAACATCTAGTGGTGAATTGTTAAGACCAATTCAAAGAATATTTCCAATGGAGATAGACAACAAAGAATCTGTCTTCGAGCTCAAAACTACTGAATCATCCATATCTTCAGAAAATACTGGAAAAAAAGATGACTTAGTAATGATTACCAAAGACTGTCAACCTGAAAATTCTAATACAAACATTTACTAGATATGGTAGAAAAATTCTGAAGCCAAAGAACTTTAGTTAATTTTAATTTGTTTTCAATTTTCTTTATTCATTTCTTTGAATTTTGTGTATAATTTGATTTTATTCGGTTTTAGTGAACTAAGTAAGTTTGGAGTGTATTAAAAGTTGTTAACTTGCAGACCTGTAGTAAGATTTAATTTTTTCATTTTCTATTGCTATTTCAATTTTCATTTCATACTTGTTTTGATTTTCTCATACTTTGTTAAAAATCAAAAGGTGGGAGAAATGTTACAACTTGAATGCGAAATGAGCGAAAGTTTCGTTTCTGCCAGTAGCAACAGGGAGTCGAAAAGCAAACTTTGAAGTGAGCAGTCGGTCACTCGACTTCTCTTAATAGAATTTGATTCGAATGGGGAATTATCCTCCGTCTTTTGATTTAAAATCAATCTTGAACCATGTACTAGTGTAATATAACAGATGTTTGTAAATAAATAGTCATTAAGACTTATTTTGAATTTGTTATTCGAGTTTGAATTGGATTTCGAAATTGAAAGCTCTCCCAAATAGAATCGTCGGCATTTTGAAATTCGTGGATTAGAAATAACACCATCAATTTTCTCATCAACAGATGATCTTAGTATAGGACCACTGCTCTATCACTAATTACGATAACTGTAAAAAATTTCTCTGATATCTACTGTAAAGATGTAACAACTATTCAAACTGCTGCTGTTTTAGAATTGTTGAAAGAAATTATAGTAACCATCTTGCAGAGACTTTGTTCATGTGAAGATGTTCAAAGTAAAATTCACGAAAGAGTTATTTTAGATAGATCCAATCCTCTTGCTATCTCCTTGACTTTCAATCTCTTACTGCTCAATATGTCTAGCTATGAGAAAAATTTTCTAATGTGAATGGCTGTGATAGTCAACCTTTACGAGAATCATAATCGATCGATTCTCAGCCCACTGAGAAATGTTTTAGCTGTTCTTTCATTAAATCAGAAAGGAGATCAATCAGCATACATAATGAACCAAATATTGTTTTATTTCTTTGTGATTAAGCCTTTCTTTAGTCAAAAGCTTACTCACAGATAATTTTAAACACTTTAGAATAAACTAGCACATTATTTCATTCAGTAAACAATAAAAAAATGAATGCAGATTATTTTAAAACTTTCGAATTTATTTCCAACCAGTTCTTTACATGTGAGGTCAGAAACTTTTGATCTATCTACATATGTGCAAAAGTAATACAAGGAATGAGATAAATTTTTATCTCAATCAAGAATTAGACATTGTTATTCAGTGAGAATATACTGAATTAAAGAAAATAATAATCATCATTACTGGCCATCATCATAGAAAAGGTTTTATTTTATGCTATTCAATATAAACTTTATTAATATTACAAGTTTCCATACCTTGTAATAATTGTTTTTGAAGGAAGAATTACTTGAAGCAATGTAGGAACAGATAAGTAACATATGACAACAAGGAACTTTTAAGTGCTTTGTAGTGAACAATTTATAAAGCTCTTCTACAGAAAATTCAATTTATCTGAAATGCAAGTGAAAAATAATGAAAATAATCAGGTAGACTAATAAAGAATCACGGATAAAGTTATTAGTATTCTGTGGTCTCATGATCCATGAAGTCACTGAAGAGAATACAGCTTCAAACATTACACATTTGAGTATCACATTAGAAGCTAATATATTAGGCTTTGTCGAATCCCACAAGTATTTTCTCATTACATTTCATCTTGATAAAATTATTGATGCTGTTTTTTGGAAAGTTATTCAGTACATTAAAAATTACATTCCATTTTTAATGCTAAAATTACAAGATTTTGTTCTTTTACACAAAAGATCAGTTTTTATTTTTGTAATAGAAGAATTGGTACTTACGTACTATGACGACTACCTTGGCGACATTTGGAGATAAAAATCTTCATTGGCATTTTTTAGTTTATGTTTATAAATTAAATAAAAGAACTTCATCAAAGCAAATTAATTTAAATTCTTTTGAAAATAAAAGCCCCAATTATAAAAGAACAAAAACTTAAAATACTAAAATCCCGAATATATATATGTATACATATAAAAAAATTATATACCAAATGCGAATAGAAAAAATTAATCTTTTTTATTTTTACTACTGTAAATGATAATTAACAATTATTAAACTTACTTCTGAATAAGCTTCAGTGAAAGTTACATAAATGAATTATATTTTTAATACATAATATGCGTACAAATTTTTAAAAAATTGAGAGGCATTTAGTGTTAACTTTAAATAACAGATGGCAGCACAATATAGTTAACTTACTTAAAACTGGTTAAAAGAAAATATTGACGTTAATGATAAGGAAAATGGCGGGAAATAACTTTCAAAATAGCATCAAAAGGCTTTTCTTCCTTTTTTCGCCTAATAAATTCAGCTAAATAGGTATCCAAATGATGGCGGCTTGTCCCACGTTGTCGCTTGTTCCTCCATTTTGCGGAACCCCACATCCTTTCAACATGTTGCGTATGAGTCTGTGTAGATGGGCCAACAAAATTGTATCGATGATTCACCTTAAAATGTTCAAAACCGGCAGCAATGAGCTCTTCTGTTTGATATCCAGGCCAGGAATCTGACATTATTGTTGAGCCTTCAGCAATATTATTTTGGATTTCATGCATTAATGTTGTCGCTTTCCGGTCTGGAACTCTGACTAGAAATGTTTCTTTTGTTTCTCGGCAAATTCCACCGAAGACCCACTGTTGTGGCATGATACGACCTTGATTATTCTTTCGACGCGTAAAAAGGCTTTCGTCAATTTCGACAATCATTCCGGGCCCTCCAATTTTAATCTTTCGATTATCCTCCAAATCCTTCACACACACTTCACGCATATAATTATTCCAGTCAATAACCGTCTTATCGGATAAATCCAACTGATGTTTGCACCATTTAATGGACGACTGTTCATATGCCCAAAAGTAAATAAATCTTAAAGCTTTTAAAAATTCAATACGACTGTTTTCAAACCACATACCAGTTCGAACACCAAACTTTTGTTGACAATTTTTGACATTGCATTTCCAATAAAATCCTGAATTATAAAATTTCATATCATGGCCGTTTTTACAAATGCGTTCTTTAGGTAAAATTCCAGCCTCTCTGAAGAAGTCTATCGCTTCTTCCTCATTTGAAGGAAGTTGAAAAATGTTGATATCCATTCGGAAAAAATAATCGCAAAAAGTTTCACGTGTTTCACCTAAACGTAATAATCGACGTAAATATAGCAAAAAAAGCTGTGGTAATAGCAAATGCGGGACTAGTGCGAGATAATACTCTTTATTTCAGCGCCCTCTATAACCTATATTAGGGTTAACCTTTTTTTATTGCCGCCCAACCGGTATAGTGGTTAGCGTCGCCGACTCCCGTGCCGAAGGGCTCAGGTTCAAATCCCGCTTATAACCAATGTTAGGCTTAACCTGTATAGCATACAAAGGTCGCCGGATTTGGCGAGATATCTAGGTAGTCGTCATAATACGTAAGTACCGAAGAATTTATTTTACAAATAAGTAATAAACATTATCTTCTGCAGTTTATGATTTTATACACTTTATTTTGTACTCTGTAAAATACTTCTTAAATATAAAAACATATAATGTTACATAAATAAGATGATTGTTTTTATAACTTAGAACAAAAATTTTTCTCATTGATTTGGCTTTTCTAATGTGAGTTTTGTCTTTTATTCATTCAACCATCTAGAGTTTCCAGGATAGTTGAGCTTTTACAGTAATTGCGAGCAAAAATTTCAGTTTTCTTCTTGAAGACTATCATAGATTGGAATAAATCTATGATAGTTTCATCTATCATACATACTTCTTGGAATATTCTGATATCTTCTTACACCAATAGCAAATAAATCACACAGCTGTTACACATGTGACCCAGTTCATTTAAACAAATTTTTTATTCTGATTCTTGTTACCCATTGGCATTTTTTTTTTATTTTTTTTTGACTTCCGTAACATTTTTTCTTTAACAATATTCTGTGAATCTGAAAAATGAGGTTAACTTCTTTTCTGTTAACTGACAAATCTTACAAATGTATTCACAAAATAATGCGGTATATAATGAAGGTAATAGAAAAGGGCAACACAAGATTAAAATAAGATGGATACAATTAAGGACATTATTACAAAAAGGCACACATTTATTGAAAGTTATGGTTATATCTTAAAGCCAAATGAAATTCTTGATATTAGTTATAAAGTAAACATATAAATGCACATTTATTTTATTATAAGTTTTACAAAGATAACAGTATACTTTTTTAAACTTCAAATCTACATGAAATTAAACATAAAGAATATTGTCTTTACCAAAGATTTAGGATTGAAAGTACGGCCACATATTTGACAGGATTTCAACAGCAACTGATCAACAATTTCAACTTCAAATCCTGTAAAAAATGAAATTTTTACAAGAAGAATTAAAAACTTTCATTATCTGTACCTTCATCAAATAGATTTCTGCAGAAGCTCGTTAAATAAAATTAAAGTCAAATAATTTCTTAAAATGTCTACATTTAATAACAAAGATGAAAAAAATATTTAATGATGAAGCAAATGCATATTTTTTTATATGGCATACATGTTACTTCAAAACTTATTATATAGCTGTTAAAATATTCAGCAAAAAAATTTAATACCTGATTAATTCCAACTAAACTTTTTGAAAACTTCAGTACTTTCAATTATATATAACCATAACAATTGTAACATTTAAATTTTGGCATAAAAATAAATTTATCATGATCATAAAGTAAATATTTCAAAAAGGCTTTTTTTTCTTCACAACTGAATAACAAAATTTTCAAAAAAATGACATGGCCTAAGAACAAAAAATATCATTTAACACCAAATCAAAATTTCTTTCTTTCTTTTTTTTTTATTTCACCCCTATTCCACAATCAAAGTCTAGCATTTAAAGTATTAACTGTTTAGCTTGCAAAGCCTGCGCTAACTGGGAGAACAAAACTGGATGATAAGCAGTGACAAATTTCTTGATAAAATGTTGAAAGGCAAATTTGTTGTACAAGTACTTAATAGAAAAGATACTTGAAATATTTAAACATATGGTAAAAATATATTTAATATTTAAACATATGGTTAAAAATATATATTATTTATATTTTTTATTATAAACATTTAATACATTAAGGTTGCCCCTTGGTGAAAATTGGAGATTTGCCAGAAAGGCACAATTTCAAGATGGCAGAAATCAGAGAACTGCACAAATTCAACACTGCACACTCACTTTCTCCATGTACACATTGATCTATTTTTACTTAAAAAAAAATCAGGAGAATAATGATGTCATATAATGTTAAAACAAAGTTACTCATCACTAAAATGGAACAAAATTTTTAGCTAATCGAAGCTCAATAAACTGCATTTTAAACCACACAATGAAATTTATCTTATCACATATATGCACTACAAAAAGGAAATATCGACTTAACCATATTTAGACTGTGTCTTCAGTCTGTGGCATACAAAATTCCTTAACAGCACCCAAAAACTTTCTAAAATTATCTGAACTAGGATATGCATACTGCCATCACCACATAAATAAGCATAAAAAATATCCTCCATAATGCCGGACTGTTGGTGGCATTTCTTGCATAAATCTTTCTTGAGACAACAGGGTTCGTACCCATTTCTGCACAGAGAAATTAAGTACTTTTAAGGACCACTAATGAAAAAAATTAAGAACCTATGAGCAAATGGGAACTGAATAAATTCAATTAAAAACCTTATCTATACCTGAAATTCACTTTTGTAATACCATCCTAAAAACAAATAGATCCATAAGTAGAATGGATTATTATTAAAAATAACTTGATTAAAATAATTATTAATAAGTTTGAGAACAAACTAGTAGCATTAAATATTTTGCTCTTATAATGGTTTGTCAGGACTACTGTTCCTTCTAGTTGATTTTGCAAACATAACTGGAGTCCTTAATAAGAACAGGGAGCTTACTCAAAGCTATGTTCGTGTGTAAAAAATAAAACAAATATAAGGAGGGTTAAATTTTAACCTTTATTCTCACAGAGTTCAGGCGCTCCTGCACTTTGGGATACAAAGACCAATACTTTTGATCTAAAACGTAGGAAATAAGAAAATAAACTGACTTAACTAAATAAGAACTAAGATGCTTTACAGAGAATAGTAACATGAAGATTGGCCCCTTACTACTACGTATGTAGTGAGCAGAATGCAAAGACTACAATACGTCTTCAAATATCAACAAGAACTAAGTTCTGGCTTTAAAGGCAGACAACGAAAATCATATGCGTGGTAAAGGCCGCGAGAAAGCTATCTTTCACTTCTCTCTCGGCTAAAAGCCATGTCTTAAATACTTCTACAGTTTGCAATCTCATTTGCATAGACTAAATCTATTCGCGCTTATTCTGGCCGGAAATGGAAACTAAGGGAAGATAGTAAAGGTTTAAAACAAAATAAAGGTTAGTAAAACTTAAAATCTTTACAAGTTGAAAGAAGATAAGTGGCATTTTATTTATGTTTTACTAACAGTTAGCTTTATGTTGATTTTTTTTAATGTCTCATTTTGTCCCATAGTTGCTCAGTCTGGAGGTTTAGTACATAGCAGGTAGATTTTATGTCAAGTGGCATAGGTTAATATGAGAAATAAAATCATAATCAGCATGAGTCGGAACAAAAGACTGGCTGTTGTCACTGCTGCTGTTTGCCTCGAGAGAGACCTGCTGATCAGAGTAAACCTTGAAAGGCCTGATGTAAGCATGGTTGGCAAGTTTTGAAAGTTAGTTGGGCTTTGTCTGACGCAGTTAGACAAAGCCCATAGTTTCGTGTAGAATTCCAGGGTTTGTAACCCAGTTAATAAACTTTAAGGTTGCAATAAGCCACTAAAGCACTAGAGGCGATAAGTTGTTTTGTATTAAGTCTCACTAGATGCGAAGAATAAGTTTTACCTGCATTTCTACAATTTTTGTGTTTTATCTTATAACCACAGTATAAATTAATTAAAGGCAATAACTCACTTTAATATGCAGAGATAATTTTTAAGGGTAAGCAGTTAGTTATAAATAATTAAATTAGGTAGGCTCAGTCATTATGGATTTACATGGCCACTATTAAATTTTATTTATTTTTTAACAACATTTTTAGAAAAGCTCTATTAAAATTGCAATCTAAAAAAATTTTACAGTTTAAAATACATGCAATTTATGACATTGTGTCTTAAACGAGATTAGGATAATTATACATTAAAAGCTAAAAACATTCACGTTTTGTAGCAACAACACATAACACAATATGCAACTTTTTCATTTGAAGCTTTCCCAGATATTTCGGCTAATTTATATTGATTTCCTTCTTTTTAAGCATATTTTCTAACAATTAGAAATTTGTCTCAATACACAAACCAATGTTCTCACTAGTTTCTGCATGCGTTATTCCCTAACTTGTCAACCTCTCCACAATGTACCTATGAGGGTTTACTTGACCTGGTTAAAGTTAAATAGTCCCCGACAGACGTGAAGAAAATTTATCGCTATGTCTAAAAGTAACTACAAAGGTCAGACAATGGTTTAAATAAGCCTCTTATTTAAAAAGGGCTTAGAACATAAAGATATGTTTTTATTCTAACAAAATCAATTACAGTATGTGGTGATGTAATTAAACAAGAAGAGTCAAACTAAAAATGTGGACTAGTGGTTAAAGACTATACAATTTTATTTTAATTTAAGCTGACTCAGTAACTCTATCATCATAACAAATTCAAATGTCGCAAGCGATAATGCAATGATGAATAACTACATATTATCAGAGCTGACAAGAACTAACGCAGCCAGGTGGTCAGAAACACACTGTGCCTTACATTCCAAAAATCTCAGTTTAAAAACTGTCTATGTGCTTTGCATTCTGGTGAGAAAATAGAAAAAGGAAATTATAAACAACTGGGTAATTTACATAATAATAATTTTACATATCTTTGGAGAATACTTTTCTTTCTCTATATCTATTCAGTTTTTTTCTTCAACACATTTCCTTTCCCTTTTAGAATTTTTGGAATTAATTAAAGAGTTCTGTTATTCTAAAAAAACTAAATGCATTTAGAATGTATAGAAAAAGCTGCTAATTTTATGTCTTTAGTAATATGAACATTCAGAACAGTAAGAGCCAGTTACAGAGCTGGTGTGGTAGAATTTTTTTAAGCAACAAAAATCTAAAAATTGCAAAACTTTAAGAATTTAGACCAGGTACTGGAAGCAGAATTTAGAAAGGCACTAGGCAGCAGAATTTAGGATCCACAGAGATTGCATCAGGTGGGAGAATGCCTAGCACCAGCCCTGTGTGTGATGCATTAAGACATATTAGATAAATCTTTTAAATTGTCAGTTTTCAATTTCTTTTTTAATAAAAAAATTCCTTTCTATAATACCTATCCATGTGATAAGATTAGAAGCATTTTTGGGGTTTTCCATGCTTGTGTCTAGTGAAAAGTAGAGAAAATAAAGGGAAGATAAACATGTTAAGGAAAAGATTCTAATATCAGAAGTAAAACATTCAAATATTATGTTTTCACCGTTCTTCCAGACACTCTCCAAAAAGTAAGAAATTCATCGCAAACTTTCTGTAAAATACATCCATTACGTGTTAACACCATGGAGACATTTTTTTTTATTTTGTCTTATTTTTCTAGAAATGAATATAATAAATTGGAACCTTAGAAACATGGGTCTGTAAATCTTTCCTTCAAATGTTTCTAAACTTTGCAAGCTGCAATGTCTAAAATCCTTACAGAAAAATTACCCCTGCCAACAACAAAAAGCCAGAAATATTTTGAAAAAAAAAAAAAA
>KK122159.1:155549-186361 GCA_000611955.2 Stegodyphus mimosarum
AGGTGGAAATAAAAATTATGTATTTTCCTAGCACACTTTAGCTTTCATGATTTGTAACAGCACTAGTTTTACATTTTAAGGCTTTTTTTTTTTTAAGTGCTTTAAAAAGCAACAAAGATAGGATGGTAATTAAATTCTGTTTGCCAATTTATAATTGAATTGTCTAAGCTTATGACCACAAAGTTGGTTAAAGTTAGAGTTTCCGTGATTTCCTATAGCCTGAGAATATTCATAGAATTTCACACTGAATATTTTAATTTTCAGTATTTAGTTATATTGGCCATAAACTGTGCCTTTCATTGATCGGATGCATGGGTAACAGTATTGGGCATATCTGAACTCCAATATTTCAGCTATATTACAAATTGAAGTCAAATACACTCTTACTAACCGCACGGAGACAGTCCAGAGATATGCGAGCAGTATGTGGCCTGGCATTATCTTGTTGGAAAATGGCCCCAGGATGACGTGCCATGAAGGGTAATGTAACCAGCCACAGGATGGTATCAACATATCGTTAAACTGTTAAAGATGTATGTAGGATGACTAAAGATGACCTGCTGTCATAAGAAATAGTACCTCCCACCATCACACCAGGGGTTATGGCTGTATGCCTTTGTAAAACAAAGGCTGATTGTGACTGCTGGCCCCGTCCTCTCCAGACATGAAAACGGTGGTCATCTGCTTCAAGAGTGTAGCGGGATTCAGTGCTGAACGTACATTCGCACCATGAAATGGTGGACAGTACCACGGGAGGTATATACACATGGCTGTAATTTGTTGAATAGTCGACAATGATACTGTTGGGGCGGTTCGGGCCTGGTGAACAATCAGTCATCCTATCTTGCCTTGCATTTGTGCTCCTTGGCCTTCCAGAGCCTTCATTTTGTCAGTAATTTCCTTGTAGCAACCATTGCTGCCAACATCTTTGCACAGCAGTGTCTTTATGCTGTAGGCGGTGACCTATTGCTGGGTATGACCACCCAGCTCCACGCAACCCTACAATGCGACCATGTTCGAAGTCATTTAGTTGTCTGTAAGGTCTTCAATATCGTTGTAATGGTGTCTTTAGTTGCTTCTTTACGGAATTATGATGGCAGCAACAAAAAAAGATAAATTTTCCACCTCTATTACTGGTTTTATACTTTGCGAATTGCGCACTAGAAATGTACGCCATGATCGCAATTCCTGTTCATTTGCCTTGAAACTTTAATCATTTGCTTGTTCGATGAAGATGTTTTTGCATACCAAATTTCATAATGATCGCAAGAGTCCTTCTTGGTGCTTTGATGTTTTTTTTAAAGAGAGTATATTATGAATTGATACACAGAGAGAAATTTTTTTTTTCTTCGTGTCTCTCAGAACTATAGCTAAATAAAACGGTGGACATAATAGGCATGTAACTCTTTATCTTTGTGGATTGTGTATCTGCTAATATTCTTTAAGTTTATACCATAGTTTTCATTCATATTATTGCATATTTAAAATACCTGTTATCAGTTTGGTTCCAAATTATTTGATCACTTTCATTTAATAAGTTCTTTAGGTACTTACATGTTATCCCATCAACCATGAAATTTGGCTCAGATCCCACCAGAGTTATACAAACTGTTCCTGTGGAATTCAGAATGAACTGATGCTTTTTTTATTTAATAACAATCAGTATTTGACAAGCTTCATTTTTGCAATTTGTAAAAAGTCTTTTGTCAGTTTTTACTGCTCTCTCTGTCCTATAATAATAGTAGCAAGTAAACATTAAAATGGGAATTGTTGGTGAATGCAGCTGTAAATTATGCTGTAGTACAAAATTACAAAGCCTTCAATCAAAATCAATGTTTCATGACATCTGTGATTTGTTTTGATACATTGTTCAGTTTTTAGGTTAACTTAAAATTTATAACTATATTTCATTTTTCACCTGCTGATCGAAATCAGTTGTTGTATTTCGACTGAATATCAACCCATTCTAAATTATTGAAAAACCCAGAAATGATCTGAATACTCAGAATAAAAATTAAGAGTAATATTTTTAATTTATTGTTTAATTTAACCTAGTTTTTTTTATAGTAAATGTTCCATTCTATATGTATTTTCTTTTGCAATTATTATTGTGGGACAAATTAGATTCATCAACTGCTACTGTTATTTTTTTGGGGAGTATTTTGCGTACTCTTCTGTTCTCGAAACTGGATTCAGAAATGTATATATATGTATACGTGTGTGTTCATGTATGCATGCATATAAGTACATGTGTGTGTTGATGTATGCATGTATTATAAGTACATATATATGTGTACATGTGTGTGTGCATATATATGTGAGTCTGTATACATACACATATATGAGTCTGTATACATACACATATATGCACATATACATGCATATATTTCTGAATCCAGTTCTGATAACATAATACTACAGTATTTTGTTAGGCTCTTCAGTTTTACTGAAAGCCCTAGTTAGAATGCTGTGAATACAAAATTCCCACAGGTATTTTTTCCAGTCTATTACTATTTTGTCGGCTATATTCAGCTTCATATCTCTCCTATTAATGCTCACTTCTTCTTCTTCTTCTTTTTTTTTGTTTACTGTTCGGATCCCTTAACTTTGAAATCATCCAGTGCTTGCTTTTCTATTCAAGGCAGGTCCCAAATTATTATTATTTTTTAAATGGAAGAAAAAGCACAACAGTAACAGTTAATTTATATCTTTATTTATCAAACCAAAAGATGGTTTATCAAGAATCAATAGGTTTTGCGTCATATAAATGAACAGTTATTATGAATTTGTTGTTACATCATGCTTTTCCTTAATTGGTGCTAACTCTTGCTGCTTGGTGACGGTTTCACATTTGATCAGATAATACTTAGTACAGTTTTTTTCTTTAAATAAATTGTCATCTTATTTTGTATTGAGCTGTTAACCAATTATAGACCTTGACAATATACCTTATAATAAAGAACAGTTTAAATGACTATAATTATTGTCGTTAAATGATTATAGTTATTGTCATAAAATAGCTATTACATGATTAGAATTATAGTGATTAAACGAATATAGTTATTAAATTATTATTATTTTAGTCATTAAAAGAATAGCTATTAAATTACTGCAATCATTAAAGTTGCATATCTTTTGTGAAATTTATGTTTTGAATAATAAACTTAAAAAAATTTCAAATGTTATATCACTGTTCTTAAATAATGCACATGATACTATGACAGTCATTAATAAGTTTTGCATTTTTTTCTGTTTCAGTTTTATATTTCTATAAAAAATGTCATCACCTCATCATACATCATCTGAACATTCCAAGGGACAAGATGGCAAAGCCGTATCTGTTCAGAAGAGCCGAAAAATCATGAATGTTACAGTCTATTTTTTAGATGATTCTAGCCATGTATTTCAATTGCAGGTGATTATGTGTTTCTTCTACTAATTTAAGTTTCTCCAAAGGATCAAAAACTGAAATTTCATAAATGTTGTCTGAAAGGAAATACATTTCTAGGCTAGAATTCATATTTAGTGCTAATTTCATTTTATTAATCTCATTTCTTTCTTGCTGCATTTTTTGTTTTAAATCTGTCAGATCTTAAAAAAAAGAAATAGTGGGAATTTACTTAAAATAATGGTACTTTCTAATTTTCTGTGCTCCTTCTGTGAAGTTGCAGGAAAGTACTTATGAGGCAAAGCAGTATATTGCCAAAATAGTTTTGGAGAAACTCACACTATTTCCAAAAAGTGGACAGCTTGGTTTCTTGCGAAGCACATGTCTTGTTTGGTCAGTGCTAAATGCTGAAGTTGTATGTTGTTAAGTTTGTGCAGGTCTCTGATTTTTGTTTTTTTAAATGAAAGTAGATTGTTGTGTATATGGGAAGAACAACAGCGAAAAAAAGGAAAAGGTATGCATGTAGCACATTTGATGTGTGAGTTCACAGTACTGAAATTGTATGATGCAGAGTTTTTACTACTCTCTGATCTTTTTTAAGTGGAAAGAGGTCGTTGTGTTCATGGGAAGAACAACATGCCAACTGACGTGAGTTTTAGTTGGAATGATAAACACAATTTAATTGAATAAGTTTTTGTACTTTAAAAATGCAACATACATGTAAAAAAATTTCAAACATAACTAAAATTATCTTTTTTTTTAATGTAATTAATGTTATCTACTACACATTTTTTTAAAAAAACATTACGAACTAAAAAATTCCCGGAAGTTAGCTTTCTATCCTTACTTCTAAAAGTAAATGTACTGACTTTATCAGTTTTAGTTTTTTGATTATTTTAAACATCAAACTGTAAAAAGTGGAACATAAACACAAATAAGTAAATTACTAATTTAACAACTAAATTAACTAATTAACTTTAACTAGCTTTCAAAGGAAAAATTAGATCTTAGTATTTTGTTGGTGACTAATTTCAGTGATATTGCTGAACAGTACAATTTGTTGCCAATGCCATCAACTGATTTCAATGATGTTGCTAAACAGTGAAATTTGTTGCCGATTATAGATAAGTATGACATTGCAACACATTCATTGACAGATGAATAACATGTTCATGATTTTATTGCTTGCAACATTGAGAAATATAAACACGTTGTATTGAAGATAATGCAAAAATTAGAAATTTTGCAAAATATCAAGTGAGGTGCTACTTCTCACTTTGTAGCGTAATTATGTGGAATTGCAACATAGATTATATGTGATGCACAGAAAAATAAAGAAAAACTGTCTAAGTTTTACAGCAACTGTGACTCTAACACCGAAATTCAAAATCGAAAATCTTAGCAACACGGTAAATTGGCAAATCTCAATGCTGTCTTATACGAGTAGTTTCAGCAGTGGTGGAGTTATGGGGTACCAATTTCAAGACCACTCCTGGGAGAAAAGGAACAGTAGATTCATGCTAATTTAAAAACAGAAGAGACGTGCAATTTCAGCAGTGGTTGGCTGAACAGATTTAGCAGAAACATGGTGTATGTTATCAGAAATCCTGTGGGGAAAAAGTCTCAGCAGATAAAGATGCTGCAGAGGAATTTATTGATGAAGTTTCTGTGCAGTGGTAAAAGAAAACTGTAGCCCAGAACAGATTTCTGATATGGATGAGACTGGACTTTTTTGGCAGGGTTTGCTCAGAAAGACATTTGTGACAAGCAAAGAAAATACACCATTGGGGTCTAAAAAGTTAAAAAAAGAGTTACTATTTTAGTATGCAGCTGGAACTTACAAATGAAGACAATGGTAATGGATAAGAGCACCAATCCCAAAGCTCTGAAAGAAGTAACATCCTTATGTGTGATATACAGGATTAATAAGAATTCCTGGCCCATGAAATAACTTACGACTGAATGGTTTATGGAACATTAAAGAGCTAAAAGGTATTGTAACAGTATGGTGTTACCATCAAACTTCAGAATTTCACTGTTGTTAGACAACTGCTCTGCACACCCAGATGCAACCATTTTAATATGTGATAATGTTATGATCCGACCCCCCCTTTTTTGCCTCCAGATAGTACATCAAAGATCTAACCAATGGACCAGGACATAATACACAGTATTAACCCTCTGACCGGCCAGGGTTTTCGCTAAGAAAGCACAAATTTCCCAAAACTATTACAGTAAAAAATTATTTTCTTAATTTAATGTAAAACTTCTCCTGGTATTTTATACCTGGATTTGTATATTTTTAATACATTGCCTTAATTTCTTTGATATATTTTAATATGCACATATATATACGTTCTTACAGATATCAGAAAAAATGTTCTAGGCCTATATATACGGCTTTGTCGGTTAGAGGGTTAAATGCCACTACAAATTGAAGTCTGGAAAAAAATTTTTTCAAGCGACCATTATATTTCACTTTGTGATTATGAAAAAATTTCACTATGGAAGACTGCATCTATTTGTTAGCATAATCTATTTTCCAGACAATATTAGTAAATGGCTGGCATAATGTATGGCCATCTTCTCTGTTTATTGAGATTGAGCGCAGTGACAGTGAATTTTCTGGTTTTAGAGTCAGTACAGCAAAGATTAAAGCAAGATGATTGCTTCTGTATTCAAAAGAAAAAACAAATGGGGAGGCTTAGCAAGAAGAAGATATCATTGAATTGGTGATGTGTCCAGGTGAGACAACAGTGGCATATCAGATGACCAATGATGAAATTATTGACTTATTTCAAACTTAACAAGAAAACAATTCCGATACCGACACAGATAGTAAAGTTGATAGGAGTGAGAAAATGTCTTAATGAAGCTTTGGAACATGGTGAAAAATAATGAAATTTTTTAGAATAACAGAGTTGTATCACAGAGCAAGAAATAATGACTCTACATTATTTGCTTAAAAAAAAAATCTTACTCTGGAGCACATGAAGTTTTAAAGCGAACCTCTGTTTATAAAAAAAAGTTTCAAACATAAAAAAAGGGGGGGAGAATAATTCTATATTTTATTAACGTCCCTTGTTTTAATTTTTCTTTATTTCATGTGTTCTTAATGTTCTTATTTATTTTGCACTTATAGTCTAAATGTTATGATTTTTATCTTTTCTGTCCTGAAATTCATGAAATCTGAAATCCACGCAGCCTCTTACCCCAAGCATTATGAATTTCTGGTTTTTCGGTGCTTGTTTATTATTTAATACTATTTTTAGTAGTAAATTTGTAGTGAATATTAAAACAATTTTAAACTTCTGTGTCAAAAACTGTTATTATTATTTATAACTATTGTTTTTTCAATATTTTCAGAGTTCATAGTTTGCTGAGAAGTAAATACTAAAAATATTTTTTTTTCTTCTATAGAGTAAAAACCTTGGCAGTGTCTTGTTTGAAAAAGTTTGTAAATTTCTTAACCTGTTAGAAGTTGATTATTTTGGCCTTGAATATGAAGATGATAAAGGAACTAAGGTATTATTGTTTGAATTATTCTAAACTGGTTTAAAAAATTATATGATAAAGTAATAAATGTATAAATGTTTGAGCAGTGTTATAAATCTTAAAAGATATTTTTCTATTTAAAATTACATTAAGAAATATATTTATATAATAGTCTTCCTCTTATAGAAATTCTGAAGTCGTTTATGCTAAGTTTAAAATTATATAATTATTTATTAATTGTGTTATAATTGACTGATTTTGTTATTAATTAATAATTGTCTAATTTTTTAAAATTAGTTAACAGTTTCAAAAATTAGAACTTTTGTTAAAGTTCTGTTAATTTTTCAAATAAATTTAAACCATGTTGTGAATTAAACAAATGATTTGATTCAATAATTGTGCTCTGCACTTTTGGTTCTCTCTTACCGAAAATGTGTTCTTCACTTTTTCAAGTAGTTAATGAGTAACAAATGTGCAGCTGACTGTTTCAGTCATGATATCCTGTACAGGTATTGCGTTAGACCAACAGGACAAACAATCTATGAAGGTGACAGGATGTGTACACTGAAGAGCCATTACATTATGACTACCCTCCATCTATAACAATGGGTTTGCCCAGGAACGAACCGCACACTGTGCGTGTGCGGCTGATGATGTGGCTATGCTATAAAGCGACATGCATTGTTTTTCCAAACGTAGTGCGATTAGCAACATAATGGGAAAAGAAGATGATTTATCGAACTTCAATAAAGGTCAAATCGTTATGGCTCGGGGACTGGGAAAATCAGTATCAGAAATGGCATGTTTAGTGATCTGTTCATGTACAGTTGTTGTGAGCACACATCGAAAGTGATGTATGGATAGAGAAACAACAAGTCGCCAGCCAGCAGTGTGTCATCAACGGCACATTGATTCCAGAAGGGAGGGGATATTACTATGCATTGTTCGCCATGACCGAAGAGCTACAACAGCCAAAATCACCACCAGCTACAACAGTGGTGACCCAAACAGTGTTTCTCAACACATTGTGCAGCATACATTGCTGTGTATGGGCCTGTGCAGCCGGAGGCCAAAGCACACGTATGCACTGATGGCACATCATTGTCAGCTGTGTCTGCAAGGGGCCAAGAAATATCGAAATTGGACATTAGAAGGATTGAAGAAAGTTGCATGGTCTGATGAATCACATTTCCTGATCCATACCATCGATGGACGTGTGCTAATACGTCCATCGATATGCTGATTTCCAAACAAACCCCTGGCTCCCAAATGCACAGTTGGGCTGAGACAATCCAGTGGCGGAAGTATTATGTTGTGAGCAATGTCTTCGTGGAACACATTAGGACTCATAATCCCCATGGAACTATCCTTGACATCTGTGCGCTACATGAACATCATTGGAGACCAGGTTCACCCATTCATTGCAACAGTATTTCCGGCAGAGGTTGGTGTTTACCAACAGGATGAGGCACCATGTTATAAGTGTCGAACCATCAGGTAGGGATTCGAGGGACATTCCAGTTACCTTCAAGTCATGTCTTGGAATCAGTTCACTTGACATTAATCTAAAAGAGCATTTGTGGTTCCACCTGGAAAACCAAATTCGTGCTGCTACGCTAGCCCCTCGCAATGTGCGAGAACTGCAGGACCCGTTGGTAAGCGCTTGGTACCAGATACCTCAGACTATGTATCAGTTCCTTGTAGAGTCAATGCCACAATAGATGCTGGCAGTTTTGGGGGCTAAATGTGGTCCTATGTGTTATTAACAGGGTGGTCGTAATGTGATGGCTTTTCAGTGTATGTCCTTCAGATGAAGGCAAGGATCCCACAATGTCGAGGAAAACATTCTCGAATCTTTAAAATCAACAGGAAACAATTGTAAAAGGCTGAAAATGTGTTGATGAATTTTCGACTTCTGACAGCCTGTGCATGAACGTGCCCAATTTGATATGTCTTTCAACGTCCCTGGCTACACAAATTGTTCTTGAATAACTTTAAGAGAGGCTCTTATACCTGAATGTGATAAACAATGGAGGTCTCTAAAGAGTGAGTTGTGTAACTTTTCTGGAATGCGAGGTCGAACTTTCCCAGTGCTAACATCACAATAAAGTTTTAAATTGGAACACATTTGCAAAAGTTAGAATCTAAGTGATGCATCAGGCTTATTAAATTAGTATATCAGGTAAGTAGATCTGACATCAGCCATAGTAGAAAAGTCAGTTGAAGTTAGGTGGCTCTCATTTATCCAGGATAAAGCATCAGCCACAATGTTATTGGGTCCAGTAACATGTCCAATATCCATATTAAATTGTGATCTGTAGTTGAGGTGTCTGAGTTGCCAAGGGGAATCTGAATCGAACCTTTTTGAAAAAGTGAAGGTCAAAGTTTTATGGTTCGTGTGTACTGTAAAATGCTTGCCGTGCAAACTATACTGAAACTGTTTTACAGATGAATAAGAGTGTTAAGAGCTCTCTGTCATAGATGCTGTACCATTGTTTGGTAATGCTCAGTTTACACAAAATGAATGCTAAAGGTTGCAGGTCTTTGCCATTTAATACAGTGCTGATAGCAATGTTAGAAGCATTGGCCGTCAGAGAAAATTGTTGATGAAGAGAATGGTAAGCTAGAGTTGCTGAATTTATAAGACCATGTATATATGTTTCAAATGCTTGTGTTAAAGGGTCGTTCCAAGGCAATGGCCATTTGTCATTTTTTTTCTTGTAATCTTTTAGTAGTTCATGCAAGGGTGCATGGATTTTTTCTGCAGAAACGACAGTAGGTTTTAAAGCATTACCAAAAAATATCATAACTCTATAATAGTTTCAGGCTTTGGAAATTGTGCTATTGTTTGAGTTTCTTCAGGGAATTTTACCCCAGAAGGTGTTATAAGGCATCCCAGAAAGGCCACAGAGTATTTTCATAAAATGCATTTAGCTGGAAATAGTTTTAACCCATGTTGTCTGAGGTGATCTAAAACTTGCCTAAAATGGTTCTTATTCTCCTCATTTGATGATGCAATTAGAAAATCATCCAAACAGGGTATACAAAATTCTAGGCCGTCTAACACCTGAGGTATCATATCTCTGACAAGTCTGCTGTACATTACGGAGGCCAAATGGCATAAACCAAAATTCAGATAAACCAAAAGTTTGTTACAACTGTTTTTTCGGTGTCAGTTGGATTAACAGGGATCTAGTGAAACGTATGAGCTAAATCTAATATTGTAAATATTCTTTTCCAATAAAATAGTTGGGTGCAGTTCTGTATATGAGTGAGAGCATAACGCTCCAGAACAGCGATGGCATTCAAGTGACGATAATTGCCTCAGGGGCAGCATGTACATTTGTGTTTTTACATGTGAAGGGGGCTTTCATAGCGTTTTTTGACAGGAAAACAAGAAAGACTCAAATTCTTGGCGAGCACCTATGAGGAGCTCAGGTGATAGCTGATTTGGCTTAGAAAATAATGGAGGCTTCTTGGTTCTCCCAGTGTGGTAAACAACATTTTGATTCAGTTGTTCTTTGGGGATATATGAAGGATTTATAAGTTTTGAATATTCAGTCAAATTTTTTTAAAATTTGTAGGGATTAAAAGTGTGCTTAAGGTACTGCTACCTGGAGAATATGAGCAACCTTTCCCTTTGAAGAGAGCGTGATGTTGGCATCAATTATACTATTATTTTTAGCATCAACTGATGAATTAACCTTCTTTATAAAATTACTGCTTGTTATAGGTTGTATGATATGGTTATGATAGGTTATATGATTGATTTAGAAAATTACTGGCTGTAACCTTGGTGATTGCAAAAGACCAAGTGTACTTTTGCTATAAATTTAAGTCAAGAGTCAGGCATTGATTACCAAAGGTTAGTATTTTTTTTTTTTTTTTTTTTTTTTTTTTTTTTTTCTAAGTTTGGCAAAAATCCTAAGTTAAGCCAAAATCATAAAATAATCCCTCATTCACAACAGATTGTTTCATGAGATTGACCAGAAGGACGGAAATGGCCGCTTCCGTTCAATCAAAAATTTAAATTTGGTTGAAGGATCAGCCAAAAGATTCAATTAATTGGCGGTCATGATTATATCCCAAATGTGACAGCTGAAGTAGTTTCCTTGTTGCCAGAAAGAGCATGTGGGAGTACATTTATTAATATTAAAATCAAAATTCATATGATGAAAGCATTTATTGTTTGCTGGCTCTTTATAGTGCCCTCCAGATGTGAGGCTGGCTCTTTATAGTGCTCTCCAGATTGAATGACAACCTCACATCTGGAATGAATGTGGATTGTGCCCTTTATGATTTTAAAATTTATTCATCTTTTGAGTGGCTACATGTGAGCTGTGCAATTGCTCTTCCAGCTGTGAATTTTGATGTGGCTGTGCACCGCATACTTCATTGATTTGATTAAGTGTGGCCAGATTATGAATTTTGTCTGCCACAACAGCCAACTGTGATGATCTGTCATTAAATGTCCCTAGGATGGATGTTGCATGGGGTACTAGGAAGACATGTAAACCAGAGAGATTCGAGGAGTGCTTCCCCTATAGTTTCACCCGCGAGTATGCATCACTGTGAGTATGCATTCTTAATTCTGCATGTGTATAATTTCGTGAGTGAGATAACAGATGCACACAAGTAAATGAGATGGACGTGAGTTGCGAAATTCTGTGCCTTGCAACACACGCATCCTTGTTCTTCACTCTGTGAGTGAGATTCAATAAGGCGCTTCTTTAAAGTTTCATATGTTTGTCATTATTAACAATAATATCACTTATAGATGTGAGGATATCAGCATCAACCGCTGCAACTACATTATTAAATTTAATAGTCGCAAGCTATTTTAGCCAAGGAAAACTGTTCTAATATAAGAAACCATAATGCTGGATTGGTTTTACAGTAAGGCCATGGCTTAACCCCTATATGCACAATCTGATTTTCACCACTGCTTTCATTTGGATTGGTGAGTGGCATGATGAAATGTGTATACAAGAAAATACATATTCAGTGAGCAAAACTAGAGCAACCATGACAGAAAAATTGCAGCTACTGAGTTGTAATATATCGTGTTTGAAATAATTAATAAAAAATTCTCTTTAGTAAAAATACAGAAATGGTAAATGCAGAAATACATGAAAAAAAAAGCATTGTTTACTACTATATCAAGTGGGAAAAATATGCTTTGATAACTCAATCAACATGATGTTGTTGTTGAATCCATGCAGATTTCTCGCAGATGTGCATTTAAAACACTGTCACACATTCGGCCCCTCCTCACACACATGTGGTGAGCAGCCATCGAAATCACAAAAATATTTGAAAATATCCATGGCTTTTTATGTCTTCTATATATATCACAGTTGTCGATTTTACACTTGTAATTAATAAACTGATGACATATCCTCTAAATGCACATAAATGTTTATAGTAGACGATGTAGGCTCAAACTTCACTTATGAATCACCATTGTGGAATTTCCAATGTGCTGGGTCACAACACAGTTTTATGGTACTGGAAGAAGCAGTAATTCGGTTGGTAAAATAAGTCAGTAGTCATCTTCACACATAACAACTTTTGTATTTTACAAAAAGTTACAAGAATACATGCATCTGCATTTTATTGATGAGTCTACCACTACCCCCATCTTACCTTTCAGACAAATTAGAACTTGCTTCATTATATTTAGCAGTCATAAGGATCATAAACAAACAGCAGCTGCCTTGGATCATGTAACAATGCATTATGATCAAATTTCTTGTTCAAGAAAATGTCTAGTCACAGAAACTCCAAGCACGGTATGGGGTTTAGTGTTTCTCTTGGACCCTTGCATTTGAATGGTGTAGTGCTTCATTAATGGACAAGAGTGCGTGGAGAACGTCTGCCTCCCTGACAAACATTGATCATGTGAATGAAGTTATTTATGAGAATAGGCACATCACTATCAAGGAACTTGCATCGATGCTTTCAGTCAGTGCTGGTAATGGTAGAAAGTATAGCGAAAAATATTTCCATTATGCCCAGTGAATTCTATGCATGTTAACAAATGAGAAGAAAGTGATGTGCATGCATATCAATTCTCTCCCATAGTGATTAGAAGATGAAAGAGATGCCCTTAAGTCCACAGAATGTGGATCATCAAGGAAGTATAGGTGCACTAGTTCAATCGTGAGTCACAGGCTTAAATCCCACTGGGAAGGCATGCGTTCTGCAGATAACATCAGTGTTTAGAAGTGAATTTACAGCTAAGGGCAGGAAAACGCTTCCAGAACACTGGCAAAAATGTATCACCTCCAGAGAGGAGTACTTTGAAGGTTGATATATTCAGAACTTTTATTTGCAATAAAGGTTTTGATAAAAAATGCCATCCTCAGCCATATTTAAACCACTTTGCATAAGCTACTATATAGGAAATAAGAGTAAATTTTTTGATGAAACAAAAGGCTGGTAAATTGTGAGTAGATACATTTTTAAAAAACATTTTAAGTAAAAGGTTGAGTGGTATTAATTATATAAATAGTTGCTTTTAAGAGTTGGTAGTTTAGATTTCATTATTAATCGTTTGAGAAAAATTGCATAGTATTTAAAAAGCAGTGCTAGGTTGAATTGCATATTATAAGCTGCAATTTAATAATTTTGTCCCACCGAAATTCTCAAATTAATGGCCCCTTTTTTAATTATCTGAGAATTTTTAATTAAAAGTATTAAAATTTTTATTTTATGCTTTATTGTGTTATATTGTTCTTTTTTAGTGCTGGCTTGATGCTTTGAAGCCATTATGTTCTCAGATATCAACTTCATTTCCTACTATGTATTTTTGTATAAAATTCTATACTCCAGATCCTGTGCAATTAGAAGATGAATTCACGAGGTATACACTTTTAAGTTTTATTTTGCATTATAATATATGAGCAATTAACTCAAAAATACTTACGAAAGCTTTGAGCATATATGTGAAAAATGAAGATCTATTGATTTCTTTTATAACTATTTGCTTGTTATTTTTCCATGCATATTGATATTCATATGATGCTAATATACCAATAAGCATGCTTCTGTTTGTCCAACCACATATGTTTGATTGTGTTCATATGTAGTTAAACTGAATGAAGTTTGCCAAGGAGAAAATTAAGTATTCTACTTCATCCTAGTAATGAAATTCTGTGTTGCAACCACTTCTGCCTGTTTCACATTCTGAGGTCCTTTTTTAAATAGTCACACAGGTTGATCTTAAGATTGAAATGAAACTTCATTTGCACATTTTTTTTTTTTTTTTTTTTTTTTTAAAATTTTGCCATTTTTTTTTTTTTTTTTTTTTTGTTCAAATAGGAACTAAGATACTTCAAATTTATAAAGAAGAAAGACTCTGAATGTAATCTGGTTAAAGGAGAAAAGAGTTTTTTGGCATGCCCAACATTACAAAATGAAGCATGTTCTTCATTTCATGTATATATGCTAATATTAATGCTGATATGAAAATTTAAAACCTTTTTAGCTAAAATATCAGCTCTTTCATTTCCATAAATGCCAGGATGAAGAGCCACATTAAACAAAACAAATATCAGTTCTATCATTAAGTTATCTGACATCTATGAGAGTTTTGAGCACCAGTTTAATTCTGCTGGTTATACATCTCAAAAGCTAAAGTGAAAAAGAAAATCAGAACAAATAACTCTGAGGATCAAAGTTCCTATTCTTAATGTATGAGACTGGAAATATATATATATATATAGATGTTCTGCTTGAAATAATGTGTATTCATTTAGAGTATAGTGCTTAATATAGCAAACCTCAAATCAACCTCAGACCAGTCTTCAAAAAATTAAAATTGTTAACTTACTCTAACTCAGATGAGCTTTAAAAATTAAGTTCTTTCAAGTATTTGCCTTATCAGTTGTTGATGGTAGGTTATATGCTACCGTGGTTGTAACACATGATAGAGATCATAGTGGGTCCTGAGAAATTATCAGTATTGAATACATTTGACATGAATGAGTAAACTTTCTATGCAGTAAAAGTTTGGATCTCCAATAACTGTCAAGGATTTTCCTCTTAGAATAATGGGGCGTAAAAAATTTCCATAAAAACATCATTACATCACTCTTTCTTTTTTTTAGCCATATACACCCAGCACTACATTCAGATGATGTAATTTCTCTTGGTAATTGGAATATATATAGGTCATCTAAATAATATGCCTGAAATCTGGATTTATGGTTGTCAGGCCAAGAAACATTTTTTTTTCCAATGATCTATGATTCAATCATGAATTTTTGTCCATTTCATACATTGCTGTCAGTACAAGTTAGCTTTGTGATTTAATTGGATCTGTAGCAGATCCCCACATATAGAAGAGTTCTTGATTTGTTTGTTGTAAAGTAAGTAATTTGTTGGATTATGGCCTGTAATATCTGTGAATGTTATTTATCATGCTTTGTTAGCCTTGGTTGTTAATGAGCTGCAGTTGACACATGATAATGATTCATCTATTCTTCATACTTGTATCATATTTTAATTGATATGTACTTCCACTATTGGCATGTGGGTGACATATAAGTTGTGCTGTTGCAAAAGAGGAAGCCATATCTAAAGTTGCACATACATTGACTAAAATAAATAAGTAAATGAAAAGTATCAGATAGAGTTATTAGAACTGAATGAAACTTTGTTTTATTTATGCATTTGAATTAATTATTGATATATATGTATATATATTGGCTATTTAATTTATATAGACTGATACAGAGTAGCTTTATTCAATATTTGCAGAAATAATCAGTTGAAAGAACTGTTATATGTGTGTACATATTTTAGGTTTATGAAAAAGAAAAAAAAATATTAGTTCTAAATTTTTTTTTCTTGTGGTTTCATAATCACTGAGTCAACATTATTTTCATCAATTATTGGTGGTTAATCTTAATTATCGTTAGTAAGAGTACCTCTGATCTATAGCTTTGTTGTTCATTAGCAATTAGCATGAATAAAACAATACTGCTGTCAGTAATGTGCATTGTACAATATGTGAGTGCTTCTAAGCTAAGGACATCATTAGAACATGCTTTTAATTTCAAGATAAGTAGCCTTTTTTTTTTAATAAAATGTAAAAAATATAAAAAAAGTTATGTTTTGCACTTTAAAGTCCAAAGCAGTTACTTCTCACAGCTAACATTGGATTAAACTAGGCAAGACCAGAATCGTAAGTTATTCAAGATGTTTTAAGCTAGTTTGCAAAATGATTGTTAAGAATATTAGCATGCATTACAGAGGCCGTTTGCACATTTTTTAGACAAATTTGCTTTGCCATAAAAATAATCACCTGCTTGGAAAAAATTGTTTTAACTGCAGCTATATTTTTGAAAGTGTGAATTATCATCTGATACTTGACAATTTCGTTTTCATGCAAAATGGCACTTTTAAAGAAGCAGTGGGCGGACGGCTATGTTTGTACTCTTTCTGAAAAAGAAAATTATTCATATTTAATTATTAAAAAATGCTGTGAAAGCCATGATTTTTCAGCAGTGATAGATAGTATTGTCAATAAGAATGGAAAAAGAAAAAAAAAGTGTCAAAGTTTGGCTTCAAGGAGAAAAATTGTTCCAAATACATGTCTAAGGGGGAAAAAAGAATGTTTCGAATGCTGCACTTTAATGTGTAAAGAAAATCTTTGAAGTCAAAGGACAATTGTTTAATCATGAAATGCTCAGTGTCAACTATAAGCAAAATGATAAATGATGATTTGAATCTTAAAAAGGCAAAAAAACATAGTGTGTTTCATCCTTCTTCTTGACATATCACCAAAAGCAAAACGAGCTGCAGTATTCTCTAAGAGAAGCAATTATTCGGACATAAATAGAAAATGTTGTCACAATAGATAATCTTTGGTATATTTAAATGACCGCAATAAAAAAGGTTAATTTATTATCATCAAAGAAAAGAAAAAAAAATCTTAGAACATGGTTCAAAGAATCTAAACAAAGTTTTTCAAAGAGATAATGGAAATTAAAAATGAAGAGATAGAGAAAATTCTTAAGATCAACTTCACATATTATCAGGAACATATTTTATACTGAATTTTCAAATATGAAATGCCTGCTCTTTACCCACAGCGCCATCAATCAGTAGAACTGCATCAAGACAAAACAAGCAGGTGCACGTCAAAATCCACTGTTAATTTCCTGAAGAAAAAAAGGGAACAAGAAATGTGTATCAAGGCCATACGTTTCTCTCATATCACTACTAAATTTCCTGATATATCATCCATGGATTTTTCCTCTTTTCAACTTCTAAAAAGTGATTTGTTCAAACGTTGACCTACAACCCTCTTTGGTCTTTGGAAAGCTAAGGACAGGAAGCTCTTTGGACTCTGTTCAAGAGGAATGGGATAAGATACCTCTTTCAATACTAAAAAAGCCTTTGTTGGCTTTGAAATTACAGTGTAGAAAGATAGTGAAGAATAAGGGTTATCAAATGGCACATATAAAACACAAAAATTTTAAGTAAAATATTTCTGTAAATACTATGGAAGTCATCTAAAAAATGTGCAAACAACCTCTGTACACTCCAAGTCCTTGCATTGTCAAAACGTTTAATGAGATCATTTTTTTGCTGCCTAGTATTTTTATTGTTTTCTATGTGTACTATGAATAAGTGTTAATTTTTATTACACATGTGTGTAACGAATTAAGTATATGTATAGATATTGTATGAAGCATAATTTTTTGTGTTTATAGGTACTTGTTTAGCCTGCAGGTGAGAAAAGATTTAGCAGCTGGGTTATTACAGTGCAATGATAATACTGCAGCTGTTATGATCTCTTATATTATTCAAGGTAATAATTTTAATCCCTCCAATTTCACTTAAAGATTTCATTTTGTATTTCTAACTTATGTAGATATTTTTATGTTTTTAATTGTATTTATTTATTTTTTTGTCCTTTCTGTAACTTACTGTAAAATTCAAATTTTCCTTTTCAAAATTATTAATGTATCTTCATATTACATACATTTAATATTTGTTTTCAATAAAGCTTATTCAAACTTATAAATCTTGGTGTATTTTCAGCATATATCTTATTTATTGTTAAATTTTATATGTAAAATGCAATAATGTCTAATATCTAATAAAAGATAATAAGTCTATGACATGCTTTAATGATACTGTAATGTATAATTAAAAAATAATAATAATGGTGTGCTTTAAAAATATTTCAGATTGTCTTTACTGCAAATCATATATACTGGTGAAATAACTTAAGAGAATTTTCATATTTGATCTACGATCTCCAGAACTACTGGACAGATTTTAATAAAATTTGATGTGAGTATAGGTTGATATAATACAAACAAAATAAACATTCGATGGTCATAATAGACATACATGTGCGTGTACTTATGGGAGTCTGAAGGTCTGAAACGGCGGTTGCAGAAGATACAAAAGAAATGGGTTAATAGGGGGTATGGTCCTCTCTTACAGCCATACAGGCCTTGCAGCGTGATGTCATACTGGTAATAAGGCAGTTTATCAGTGCCTGTGGCAATTGGTCCCACTCATTCAGCAACGCTGTTTTCAGTTCCTGCATGCTTCTCGGAGGGAGGTTGTGAGTTGCAATTGCTCTCTTTAGAGCATCCCAGATATGCTCTATAGGTTGAGGTCTGAAGACCTGGCTGGCCAATCCATCCGGCAAATATCCTCACTCTCGAGAAATTCGTTGACCAGAAGAGCTTTATGTGGCCTCGCGTTATCATCCTGTAAGATGAACTTGGGGCCCACTGTATCCCGGAAAAGGCGAACATAGGGCTCCAAGACCTCATCCCTATACCTCACATCAGTCACAGAACCTCTGTCAAAGACATGAAGAGCTGTGCGGCCATCCAACATGATGCCTGCCCAGACCATTACACCACCATAATTGTTGATTTCGCAGACATTGGAGAGTAGATAGTGGGTCCGTGGCTCTCTCGATATGAAAGTACTGCAAGAATCAGTGTTTAGACTAAAACGGGACTCATCAGGGAACAGAATGGTCGACCATTGCTCCGTACTCCAATCGCTATACTGCCTACACCATGCTAATTGGACTCTCCTTTCCGTAGACGTGAGCGGGACGCAAACAGCCGGTCTTCTGTCAAACAACCCTCTCTCATTCTGTCTTTTGGAAACAATCACCGTTGTTATACAGGTTCCTGTAGGTGCATACAGGTCCCGAGAGAGCTAAGAAGCCTGTAGCCCCTCTGTTACGCCTCGCTAAAATGGACAAATAGTGATCTTCTCTGGTCGTCATGGCTCTTGGAAGCCCAGGCTTTATCTCAATGGACCCAGTATCCTGGAACTATTTCCATAGGTTACATATGACGCTGGGTGTTAAATTAAACTCTCTGCATATCTGGACTTGTGATTCGCCTGCATCTAGCCTCCCCACAATTTGCCACTTCATTCCATCATCTAAACATTGGTGATTCCTCATTTTTACTGTTCCTATGTAAATTTAACTGATTGCTGCAAGATAACACCAAGAAATTCACTGAGCTATGCTAACGTACGCAGTTCGTCTTACCCTCCACGCACTTCTAAAGCCTGTTTCTGAACTGGCTCCGCCTACACACACATGTGTGCATACGTACTTGCCGTACAAGATTTGCATTTTTATTTAGCAGTGGGTTTTCCTTCTGTTCAGTTCTTTTCATGTAATTCAATAAAATGTGCAAATTCTCATAATTTATTTCACCAATGTATATACACAAATTTTATATCTTCCAGCTAATACAAAATTTTAATTTGTTTTAAATAATACATTACTTTGATAACCTTTCTTAATTTCAGTCTTATTAACACTAATGTAGAAAGTTTATAAATGTGGCAGAATTTTCATTACTGGGATTTCAGTAATTTGTAATTTCCATTAAATTTAATTTATGTAAAATGTATTTCAAAATTGATTATAACTTTTTCAATAACTCAAGCTTCTTTTAGCTAAAAATGTTCAATGTAATTGGACATTTAAAAAAAAAATTAATTTTTGAAAACTATTAAATTCATTTTCTTAAAATTATTTCTTAATGAACCAAAGTTGAATTTTATTGCAAACATAACATATTATTACATAACTACATTATGTATCAAACCTTCTTTGTAAAATTGTTGAGAGCAAAGTAATGTGTATTTCAGCTGTATTCTAGATTATTTAGTCATCCTCACAAACAGCTGTTCTCTTGCTAATTGTGGATGCTTAAAAATGTATTTAAAAATTGTAGTACATTTTAGAAATGTAATATATATTTTTATTTGGAATAAAGCAAGATGATCCTTTAGATGCTGTTCATTTTTATTTTGTAATTTAAAACAAATATCATATTACCTTAAGGATAGCAAAATCTGACCTATTCAAAATATTGTTTTTGTTACACTGTTTACTATGATTTAATATAATATTTTTGCTGTTAGGAAAAATATTATAAATTCAAAAGAAATGTTATACTAACTTTCATCAAGACATTATAACCACTTATCAGAAATGCTATTATCGTTTTGTATAACATTTTTCTAACATAAATGTACACCCTCTGACCAATATTAGTTGCTATGTTTGAATATTTTTGTACTGATTATTGATACTGATGATTTTATGATTTTGTTTGAACATTTTTCAGAGATTTCAAGGTGCTATGCTATCAATTAACAACACTTACTTAGCATTGCCTGCTTAAATCAGTACCAAATTAGTTTAAGAAATACAGGGTTCATGCACTTTTAAGCCACGCTCTATTTTGTGAGGACTATTCCACAAGTAATTGCATAAAACGATCTTCTAGCTAATGAATTGTGAATTCACTAGGAAGAAAATGTTCTTTCTGGTATTCTGGTGGTTAAGTCCTTACAAAATGGAGCATGGCTTAAGAGCATGTGGACCCTGTAAATTTGCTTCATAAAACTTGTCCCAAATAAGTGCTGCATATGGGAAAGTAAAAAATGAGAATGAAAATATCAAGTTGTGATAATTTTAAAATGATATTAATTGATATTTAAGGAATTTCTTACATATTACATTCATTATTATTAGCTTTGTGATTACATGCCAGGTTTCATGGAAGAAGATTTTGATGAAGAAGTTTATTGAGATGGGTTATTTTATATGAGTTGCTTCCACCTGACCTAATATTTTCCATACTTGTTTGTGAAGTTAAAAATACGTTATCAAGCTTTGCGGTTTCTATATTTTGAAAAGCGACTTCAACAACATGAATTAATTTGTCAATATTCTTTGTAGGTATCTGATGTTGCAATGACTGTATTGCATTAAAAAAACCCAAAATCAAGTACATTTGAATCTGGACTATTTGGAGGTTGACATTATAGTTGCAAATTCGATCTATCTTTTAAACATTCTTCTGTGATTCTGGGATCATCCACTGCCAAATGAGGCTTGGCATTGTCCTGTTGTATGTATATGGGACTCGATCATTTACTACTTGGAAATTTTTAACATACAGCTGGCAAAACTTTTTCTGCAATCATTTTTCGGGTTTCTTTTTTGTTAATAATTTCTACAACGTTTGTCACAGCAGTTCCTTTTGCATGATTTTTGAGTTTCATTTTGCATTTTCTGAATAAATAAAATACCGTATTCCTTGTTTTCCATCAAACATTTTGTTTCTATTCGAGTCCCATTTTGGTCTTGCTGACACTGCCATAAGTATGTATATTATCTTTGATAATAAACCTTTTGCTTTTGCAATGCCTCAAAGTTACAATTTCGTCTAGGGTCATGAAAAATGAGTTACTGGTTTTCATAATATAAAACCATTTTTCATTGATATGAATACTATCTAGCATTTTCGAAAAGCATCCATTAGTTTGAACATGGTGTAAACAAAATCAAATTCTGTCGAGCTTATTGTTTTCTGTTAGACTTGGCTTAATGGTGGATGAAATAATATCCAAAACTTTTCTCTCCTTGAAAATCCGGTGTAATGTTGATTTAGGAATACTAACAGCAGATGATATACTCCACAGTGATTGTCTTCATTTCATTGGGACATCTTTGATTTTGCTCTATTGCTGAGAAAAATCTTTTTTTTTTTGTCTGTTTTATCAGTTTTTTGTTAACATTGTAAATTTTATCATCATTTATTTTTGACATCTTTGCCTGCTTTCGCAATGGGATTTTGTATAATAATGAACATTAAATTTCATTGCTGCAGCATTTATAGCACCATGGTTTAGTTTATCATTTTTCAAATATTGCAGTAAAAATTGCATTATGCTCTTTACTGTTCATTTCCTACTATAAGGTATCTTCTAAATTATTATTCATAATTACAATTATTGTCACTTTTTTTATTAGGTTGAGTCACATTACTTATTTCCATTACTTCACATTCAAATTAGCATTGCTTCTAACACATAGTATACTGTGTTATATTCATATAGTCATTGTACATTGTATAATTTTATTGGTGTTGATCTACTTAAACTACTTGGAAGTTATTTATGATTCCACCTACTTGAAATGTAGCAACTAATTTGGGGGGAGGGAGTACATGATTAAAAAATTGAATTTCTTGATTTAAAATCAATAGAATTCTATTCCTCCCAGTGTTACAATTAGTTGGCAAAGGAACAGGTAGATATAACTATTATGGTTAGCTGGCAATGAACAGGATTTGTACTTTAGGTTTTTCTTTTCTTTCTTTTTTTCTTTTTTTTTTTTTTTTTTTTTTTTTTTTTGTGTCTTCTTATGAGAGCATAGTGGTAGCCATGGTAACAAAATAGAAAAGGCACAATTTTTTCAAGAAACGTCATCTTTTTACTTTTTCATTGAGCACAAGAGTAAGGTAGTTTGCCTTTTTTGCAACGAGAGTGTAGCTGTAATGAGAGAATGTTACATGAAGAGATATTATGATACTAAACACAGTGGAAAATATGATGCACTGAGAAGACATTTTCAAAGTGATAAAATCAGTGAATTAAAATCAAAGCTAAATTGTCGGCACTCTTTTTTCTTCTGAGGGAATAAAGAGCCCCAAAATAGTGTTCATGTTAGTTATATGGTAGCAGAAAACATTGGAAACTTTTCATTTATGAAGAGCTCATAATAGAATGTCTTCAGTATATAGTTGATGTGCTTTTTCCATCACAGGCTCAAGCTGTTTTGAATTTTAGCTTGTCTGGTGTGATAGTAGCATGGAGAATCTGGTAACAGATATATTCAGTATGTTAAAATCCAAATAAAGGATTTAATGTTTTATTCCGAATCTACGTATTCAACAGATACTGCATAAACAGCCATTTTTATTTGTGGTGTTGATAGAAACTTCATAATTGTTGAGGAATTAGCCAGTGTGGTTGCAATTGAAGGTACAACTTGGAAATCAGATTTGTATTTGAGTCTGACAAAAAACATGGTGAAATGGGAGCTAGACTTGAGCGGTATATCTGCCTTAACCACGTATGGTGCTTCTCTTATTATAGGACAAAAAGCAGGAGTATTAACTGCAAAAGCAAGCCTTTAATATACACTGCCACTTTGATGAAATTAATTGTCATTGTTAACAGTGAAAGCATAAAGTTGGACCGAACGGGTTTTGTAACACTTGATGACACCAAGAGGTGCAAGGAACGAGGTGATATATTCGCCTCACCTTGTCCTCTTCGCCATTTTTTCTTTTTTATGTGCACGTTGAAGTGAATAGCTCTTGAAATATTTTTCAATTTCAAAATTTTCTACAAAGCATAATGAATTAATAAATGAAAAATATTCACTGCTTGATTTCCAATGAAATTTGAGACAAATTATTCCCGGAGTCTGCAGTCAGCTTCATCCATCATTCACCATGTGCTGCGGGTACTGTGAACACACATATGTAATGCCTAAGTAATTCTTCATACACCCTAACATATCACTTATGACTTAAAGAACATATCATTTGCCTCAGTGTATCAGCGTATTTTGTGTTTTCGTAATTAATTAATCAAGATGTAAATCTGTGCACATGCAAGCTTACAAACTGAGGCCATGAATGCGATCTCTATGTGCACTTTTCTTTCATTCATTTATGAACGATAACTTCTGTGTAATGATAAAGTGTCATGTATATATCTTTATTAAAAAAATTGGTAAATTCAGGAAAATGTTACATAAGTAATAAAATTATCAAAATGTGCAAAAAATGTTTCTTGTGTATATTCTATGGCTCAAGTATTGGCGCTATTGGTAGGTATCATGTTTAAATATTACTGAATACTATAGAGTTCTAGTATTTTAACAGTTGGGTTTTTGTGCCCTCAGAATGTGTTGAGATTTATTTTCTAGTTGGAATACATTTGCTCATTGGGCACATTCAGTTGCACTTTAAGTAAGTATTCGTTGAGATGAAATCTTGCATATTAAAATTCATTTTTGCAATAACATTTGGCCACTGTCACCACATCTTTTGGTGCTGTGATAAAAAAGAAATTTAGTACTTCATATTTTGGTTTAAAAATATAGCTATGTATTCATGATAGCAAATCAATTCAGGTTTAGGACCATTTATGTACATGTGTGCCATATAATCAAGTGCTGCAGATGTGATTCAGATAATTGAATATATGTTCTTGTTAAAGTATTAATGGTAAAATGCATGCAATGATAATTCTCTTTTAGAGGTTAAAAAAAATAATAATTATAAGAGTGAGAATATTGTTTTCTTATATGATCATATGAATATTTCTTATCAGGCATCAGAGAATTTTGAATGTTAAGGAGTAAAAAAGTATAAATTATATTAAGAATTCAATATGATATTATTTTGTGGTTATATAATGATAAATATATCCATCTATGGACATGAATGATATCAGTGGTTAATGGAATTGTTGATTAATATCTTAGGAATGATAGCATAGTATGTGTATAATAATGTGTAAAAGTGCATATATAATAACTGGTGTCAATGCATATAAAATATATTGAAAAATATACAATAGAATAATGGTAAATGAACAATTTATTCAGTAATATGTGCATTAGTAATTGTGCTAAGTAATGTATGTGAATCAGTAGTAGTGTGTATCTAGAATCTATAATAATTTAATAAGAGATTGAAGTGTAGCAAAAGCAGAGTTAAGTAAGTGTAAAATGGCAAGAAGAGCTAATGTTATAAATACGAGTATTGCATCTGCTCTGTTTACTTTCTCAGATGAGCATGATGAAAATATAACATTCTTCCTAGACCAATTGAGCCAAATGGCTAGTCTAGAAAATTGGAGTGAGCAAAGAAAAACCCTTGTCATAAAAAAAAAGGGACAGGAAGCAGGAGTAATAATACAACATAAATATAATGCAGAGGCACATGGAATTAGTATAAGATGGTATTCCACTGTATCATCTGCATAATATTGTGTGTTATGCAGAATTACATTGGTTGAATCAAGAAAAGATGCTTCAGTGCCTGTTTTCCTTGAAGGATGAAATTCATGGTATCTAAAAGAAAATCTATTTGCAAGTTCCACAAAGAGAAGTGGTTAAGGGACTTTGCATTTCTTATTGTTATTACTGGTCATCTCAATGATCTGAACTACCGCTTATTGTGGAAAGCTCTAATTGCTCTAATCATTATTACTTTGTGAAACCTTTTGAGACAAAATTAAACTTGTGGAAAAAGTCAATTGCTAAATAAGGATTCCATTAGAGTTTGTGAATGAAACTATAGCTTGGCACTTGAATGATTTAGTGCAGTTTGAATCTGGTAGTGGAATCCAAAAGCAGATTTTCTGGCTTTGGTGAGAATGTTATCCTCACAATTCTTCATAGACAACAAAAGTATTCCCCCTAAACTTCGATTAGAATTCGTAGATTTGCAGTGTGGTTCTACGGTAAAATTCCAGTTTCTTGAAAATTCTATATTAATCATTTCTTATTTGAAATGCATGTCAGTACAAGTATCCAGGAATATGTAAACATCTGTTTTTCTTGTCTTCTATCTTTGGCAGTACCTTATGTGTATAATACAAAATCAAAAATAAGAACATATCTGACAGGTCAACATTTGGAGGATTTCAATTTTGTGAATTGCAGCAACACAAGATTCTACTGGATATGGAAGGAAAAACAATGCCAAGTTTCTCATTAAAACTGAAGTAACTTCTATCCTACCAGTAATGGGCAGTTTTTATATTATTAATGGATTTTGTAACATCATTATGTGCTATGTATATCACCTTTCATTATTAAAAAAAGTATGAAGTATAGTATTGAGCTTCCATTAAACTTTAATTTTTTTTTTCAAATAAAAAACACAAAATATTGGATATTGTAAAAATTGGTAACCCCAACTCTCCTTTTAAAATTAATTATAGTTTTGTAAACCTCTCTCTTTTATAAATTTTCTGCTTATGTAACTTATTCGACAAACATGTGTCCCAGGATCTTCATGAATTTATTGATTTAGCTCTCGGCTGTGAAAGATAGAATAGCCCTAAATTAACACAATGGCAAGTATTGATAGTGTGGGTTATTTGAATCCAAAAGATATCACCATTTTGGTTTTTAGTCATGTTTTCTTTCACATATGAAGGTTCAAAAAAATTCTTTCTGTATGTAAAATACATCTTTCTTAAAAAAATATTTATAAGTTGTTAATGAAGAATTTTGTTTAATATTTTCCACGTGTCATCTTACTAGATTTAAACTGATAATCTAAAATCTGAAAATTTCCAAAATCCAAAATTACCAAAGTCTTGATGATTCTATACTTTTTTGATATGTATGTATCAATTCTATATCCATATACACAGTCCAGTCACATTAATGTGACCATCTGTCAAAAGCCAGAATAACCACCTTTCGCAGAGCGGACTGCTGCGAGACGTGCAGGAAGAGAGTCACATAGATCCCTGAAGGTGTTCTCTGGGATGTTGAGCCATGCCGACTCTAATGCCGTGGCCAGCTGCGCTAGATTACGCGGTTGAGGATCCATGGCGCGAACAACTCGATCGAGATGGTCCCACAGATGCTCGATTGGGTTTAAGTCAGGTGAGTTTGCTGGCCAGGGGAGGACGGTAAACTCATCCTGGTGCTCTTCGAACCACGCACGTACACTGGCAGCTGTATGGCACCTCGCATTGTCCTGCTGGAAGATGCCATCATCCTGAGGAAAAACAATGCGCATGTAGGGGTGAACATGGTCCGCAAGGACAGATGCGTACTTGTATTGATCCATTGTGCCTTCCACAATGATCAGTGAACCTAGAGAATGCCAGGAAAACATTCCCCAGACCATAATGCTCCCGCCTCCAGCTTGGACCGTTCCGGCAATGGTTGCAGGGTGGTTCCTTTCAGAGGTTTCACGCCTTATACGCCAACGTCCATCTGTCCGATGGAGCATAAAACGCGATTCATCCGAAAACGCAACCTGTCGCCACTCAGTGGACGTCCAGCTGCTGTACTGGCGTGCAAATTCTAGCCTTCGCCGTCGATGAACAGCAGTCAGCATAGGTGCACGAACCAGGCGTCTGCTTCGGAGGCCCAGACGCAGCAATGTTCGCTGAATAGTACTTTGGGAGACACTTTTGGTAGCCCCTTGGTTCATTTTGGTGGTCAGTTGCTCAACGGTAGCCCGTCTATCTGCCCGAACGCATCTCCGCAACCGTCGTTCGCCTCTGTCATCTATGGCCCGTGGTGCACCACATTTGCCACGTCGCTGATTTTGGACAGTCCCATTTTGCCATGCACGGTACACTTTTACCACGGCGGCACGCGAACAGTTCACAAACTCAGCCGTTTCGGAAATGGTTCCACCCTTGGCCCGAAAGCCAATGATCATGCCCTTTTGGAAGTCGGATAAATTGCTTCGTTTCTGCATTACGCCAATGATTGAAATGTTTTCCGAAGCCCTCACACACCCTTTATATACGCTCAACTGCACTGTGCTGCCACCTGCCTTCTGTGATTGGTTATTTAACTCTGACATGGAAAGTTACGTGGTGGTCACATTAATGTGACTGGACTGTGTATATCAATTCTTCTCATTCATGTACTCAGTTTTTCTCTTGATTTGTTACACAGTGATGTCTTGCATAACAAATATGTGTATTGAATAAAATATGCCGGGAATTGAAATTCATATGGAAATTTTTTTACGTATTAAAGGTAGATTTAAGTTTATTTTACTGTTTGTTTTGCTATATGTAAATGAAAAAAAATGAAAAAAAGACCTCAAATAGAAGAACATAAAGTAGTGTATAACATTTTTACTGAAGAACTGCTAGCCTTCATTGAACAGTATCTCAAAAGAACCCTAATAGAAGTATCATCTGATGAAGGAGAGGAGAACATAAAATGTCTATGCCAGCTTCAGTCATTAAAGAATTTATGAAAATATGTGAAAAAGTATGGGGCACAGCCAAGCAGTGGCATACTACTCAGGCTGAGATGAATGGGTGGATTCTATTCAGTGCTATGCACAGCATCAGTATCCTTTTGAAGAAAAGAGAAAGAAGCAAACCACTTTGGGTAACTTCCAAAAACTGAACCTTCTAAACAAGCTAGTAGATATGCAAAAAGATTAAGGATAGTTCAATTTTTTGGTAGAAGATCAGGGACAGTCAGTCTAAACTGAATTGAAAAACCTGTGAAAATGTTTACATGTGTAATGCATTTTTATAATTAATAAAACAATAAATTCCTTGCATTTCAAATATTAGTAATCTTTTTGGCAGTTGTAAATTTCTTATAATGCTGCCAATTTTGGCGAGATTAGATAAAAAATGTTTTCACAGTCTGTGTGAAAATGCATCCTTCATAATGAACATCATCGAGGAGTGGTTTGCATTCATTATGTGAAGCACCACTGTTTTTATATCTAAGTCTGCATAATAATAATGATATTTTAAGTTTTGTTTTTTAGTTACAGTTTGCTAAAAATTTTGTCAACTTGAATACTCTATAAGTGTACATTTTTTTCTGCTTCCTTCAATTTTGTCTTCAGCAGCTTGATTCTAAACCATTAAAAGTAAGGATATCTGAACTGAATCAGCATTTAATATTTTCATTTGTTTGTACTCGATTGCATTATCAATGAATAAATAGTTTTGAGAATAGTAATGCTTTTTGTCTTTTACACTGTCTGTAATAACATTGTTGGTTTTAAAAGGATAGATTAATTTTCATAATATATTTATTTACATTTTTACTGCCAAGCATATTTTCTTGAAAATACTTTTTTTCCTACTATAGCTGATATTGGAGATTTTCTTCCAGAGAAGTATGTTGACAGTTCATACTTATCTGGTTACAAATTTATTCCATATCAGGATGCTGAGCTTGAAAGGAAGATCATGGACAACCATAAAAAAATTATGTAAGCTTTTTTTTTTCCCCTCCTTCTAATTATGTAAGCTTTTTTTTCCTCCTTCTGAGATATTACTCTCCTCCAAAAAGCAAAGAATTAAAAAAGGAAGAAAAAAGCAATGTCAGGTAGTTTTAAAATCATATTTTGTATAAAGTGTGTTTAATGAAATTTCAGTTTAATTGCTTAATAGTAAAATAAAGGCTGAACTCTAAATCTTCCTCCAAGTTTTATGTCTTAGAAGGATTTGCAGTATGTTAGTTTCTAAGGGCTCAAAACTTAGTAGTGTTTATAAAAAAAGGAAACCTTCTTTTGCTAATGCAAAGAGTTTTGTGAAAGTTTTTACCATATCTTTGTGTAGGAGTGCTGAATCTCTATAATATGTGTAAATCTGTCTGCAATATATGTAGAGTAAATCAAAAAGAATCATCTTATTACACTTGGTCTTAATAAATATTATCATTGGTAAATATTTACCTGTGTTATATCAAGGTAAACTTACAAAATTTCTTCTCACATATTATAGATGCTCTGTATAAGATCTTTTAATTACCATGCATTCAGTCTGTAATCCAAGGAATGAACAACGGTGCATTCTGCACCTGTCTTCTAAATTCTATTGACCTGGTGCCTTGTGATTTTTTGGTGTGTTTGTGTATGTGAGTGTGTGGTGTGTTTTGGGGGGAGGGGAGATACTATTTTTGTGTTACCATTGCCAATCCTACCTTGAACTAAAAATCCATATTATACAAGCCATCATGTCGATCAGATCAGGTAATTTGCAGTGTAAAATGGGCCATAGCCTGAATGTGCATTGAGTGATAAAAGGATTTCGTATAGAGCATATATAATGTTCAACAAGAAATTTAGATAATTAAATTATAATTTTATCTATTGCAGGTAATATGTGTATCTATTAAATAATTTGCAATCATCATTTGTAACAGATGATTTTTTTTTATTTGATGTGTATAACAGAAGTAATAATATATTTTAGACTCTATGCATGTTTGCGTATTGGGTTAAAATATGGGCTTGAATTTCTAATATCTTCTTTCTAAAATATTGTGAAGTGGGCATTTTTCATAACATGAAGGGTAATTTTGTATTCAGGGAACAACTGCAAAGGTATTTTTTTTTGTTCATGCTATGAATTTGTTTTCTTTTATTACATAACAATTCTTCATCTTCTTCTAAATGTAAGACTCTTTTCTCCCTTCATACTATGTGCTTCATGTTGTAAATAGAAAGCACATCCAGCTAGCAGTCGGAGAATACAGAGTTCCCAGTTCAGAGCCATTGCTGATTTTTCATGTTTCTAACTTTATGAAACCTAAATGATTTTACATTGGTATCCAAACTAAAAAGGTATGAATGATAATTCATCACCATTAGGATTAGTAATTGGGTCCTGGCCTCTTCAGTTAAGTAGGGAAGAAATTCTTCCATCTTACTTTGTGCCTTAATGGTGTAAATGGAAGGCATATGTGGGTATTAATGTGGAGTTCAGGTCCCAGTGAATGCATAGATGATTTTAAAGAAAATATTATAACTGACTTATATATATTATGTTAATATATATATATATATATATATATATATATTAACTG